>CAUYLG010045522.1:0-37558 GCA_963573385.1 Cacajao melanocephalus | reverse complement strand
GTAGAAAAAACAATAACTATCATGCCAAAACCATGACTTCACAAATATTCCTGCTTTGAAGAGGCTAAAGTTTCTTATAAGAAAGCCCAATAGAATTGGAGGATAAGATTAAATAATCATATGGTTCCTGGGACCTATGACATGGAAAAAAGAAAGAAAAGAAAAGAAGAGAAGAGAAGAGAAGAGAAGAGAAGAGAAGAGAAGAGAAGAGAAGAGAAAGAGAGGGGGGAGGGGGGAGGGGAGGGAAGAGGAGAGGAGAGGGGAGGGGAGGGGAGGGGAGGGGAGGGGAGGGGAGAGGAGAGGAGAGGAGAGGAGCGATCTTGGCTCACTGCAACCTCCACCTCCCAGGTTCAAGAGATTCTTATGCCTCAGCCTCTCGAGATCTCAGCTGGGATTACAGGCGCCGGCCACCATGCCCGGCTAATAGAGTGATCTTTTTAAAACCCAAATTTGATCAGACTACTCCTCCAAGCTAAAACCTAATTAAATTAATCTAATTCACTAAAATGACTGCTTATGACTCCAGAAAAAATATCAAAATCCTTAATATAGTACAATGCCTATTAGTATTTGCAGAGGCTTAATAAATATATGTGGAAGGGACGAGTCAGGTTTGGATCTGGGAGTTACTGCCTTGTGCCTTCCTGTGTTGATTTGCCTTATTTAAATCTCAGAGCACCTCTTCATTTCCAACTTCTTGGAAGTACCTAATGCTACCCTCTGTTTACTCCAGGCCACACAGCTGGTGAATAGGGACCAAGTAGAATATATAGCCCTATTGTTTTTAATTGTAGAATCACAGTTAAGTGAGAAGCAATCAGTTTAGAAGTGACAACCACTGGCATGATGTTTGATCCTCCTAGACACGTCCACCATAGTTTCTAGACCTTGGTATAGTCTTTCAAAGATAAAGGAAATTCTCCTCCCATCTCAACAAAGAAGTCCCATCATTGTTGGACAATTCTGAGTTATTGAAAATCAGACAATTTAAAGACTACTCATCCTAGTCAATTTATTGGAATATATAGAGAGGGAAAGGGGGCAGAGAGAGAGTGAAAGACCTACATCCTCCTTCTGTAGCGGTCCCAAGGTGCTTTGGGCCAGCTGCTTCCAAGAGAATGAGAAGGTGGGTGACTTTGTCACCAGCCTATTTAAGGAAAGGAACTGCAATATCTATTCTCAAAGATTCTGCAAGATACTATAGACTAGCCAGGGGTTGGAACAAGGACGAGATGTCTGTGGAGGAAATGGGATTAATCCCAGATCAAATGTTGGGTGGAATCCCAGCTGCTGCAGCTGCTGAGGGCTTAACCAGCTGTTCCCTGGGCAGCTGCAATGTTCACCCTCGGCCTGGCTCTTAGGGTGACAGCTCTATCTCCGCTTATGGCCCTCAGCTCCAAGCTAAGCCAAGGGTCTGCTGAATGGATCACTGGAAAGCAAAAGGGAATCACAGAGAAGTACCCAGTTCAAAGGACTTCTGTTGGACATCATGTGGTTTGAAATCAGACAACTGTGTTCTTAGGTTATACAGTCCCAAGGAGAGAAGTTGAGACATAGTTTAGGTTTCTGAGAGAAGCAAAGCCAGGCCTGGTGGTATCACCTTCAATTCTGTTCCTATCCTAGCCTATCCTATCCAGCTCCAATTTCCTTACACTGCTCCCACCATCTGTTCTCATAACACACTCCGTGTGGGAGTGGGAGCATTTCCTATTTGTGACTGAAACTAGAGCAAGGACATTCAAATACTCAAATGAGGACCAATCTACATAGGGATAAAGGCTATCTAAAAAGTCCTATCTGGCCGGGTGTGGTGGCTCACGCCTGTAATCCCAGCACTTTGGGAAGCTGATGTGGGTGGATCACCTGAGGTCGGGAGTTCGAGACCAGCCTGACCAACATGGTGAAACCCTGTCTCTACTAAAAATACAAAATTAGGTTGGCGTGATGATGCATGCCTGTAATCCCAGCTACTTGGGAGGCTGAGGCAGGAGAATCGCTTGAACCTGGGAGGTAGAGGTTGCAGTGAGCTGAGATTATGCCATTGCACTCCATCCTGGGCAGCAAGAGCAAAAATGCCCCATCTAAAAAAATAATAAATAAATAAATAAGTACTATCCAATTGCTAGTTTCCCTTTTTTTGTTGTTGGTGGGGGGGTTGCCCAGACTGGAGTGCAATGGCATGATCTCTAGTCATTGCAACTTCCGCCTCCCGGATCCAAGCGATTCTCCTGCCTCAGCCGCCCAAGTAGCTGGGACTACAGGAGTGTACCACCACACCTAGCTAATTTGTGTGTGTGTGTGTGTGTGTGTGTGTGTGTGTGTGTGTGTGTTTTTTCCCCTGAGACAGAGTCTTGCTCTGTCGCCCAGACTGGAGCCATGGTGCACGATCTTGGCTCACTGCAACCTCCGCCTCCCAGGTTCAGGCAATTCTCTTTCCTCAGCCTCCCAAGTAGCTGGGATTACAGGTGCATGCCACCATGCCCCAGCTAATTTTTGTATTTTTTTAAGCAGAGACAGGGTTTCACCATGTTGGCCAGGCTGGTCTTGAACTCCTGACCTCAGGTGATCCTCCCACCTTGGCCTCCCAAAGTGCTGGGATTATAGGCATGAGCCACCATGCCCAGCTCAGTTTCCCTTTTAAAATGCAAGTTTGACTATTCCTCTCAGCAGGATTATTCCCTTGCTTCAAATATTACAATTGCTTTTCATCTTTATGAAAATATTCAAAATCCTTAAAGCAGGCTGGGTGCACTAGGTCGCACCGTTAATCCCAGTGCTTTGGGAGGCCAAGGTGGGAGGATTGCTTGAGACCAAGAATTCAAGACCAGCCTAGGCAACATAGTGAGACCTCATCTCTACAAAAAGAATAATAAAGTTAGTACATGCCTGTAGTCCTAGCTACAAGTTACTCAGCAGGTTAAGGCAGGAGGATGGCTTGAGCTCAGGCATTCCAGGCTTCGGTGAGCTATGGTGGCACTACTGCACTCCAGCCTGCAAAATACAAGACCCAGATCTCATCGCCCTCTAGCTATACTGAACTTGCTGATGCTCTCTTGATGCTCCTCGGCTTCATCTTACTTTTAGTCCCCAAATCCAGGCCTTTGCACATACTGTTCCCTCTTGGACAACTCACACTCTCCTTTCAGGTCTTAGCCTAAGTATCACTTGTTACCACCTTCAACAACCTCTAACTGGCTGGGTGTGGTGGCTCACACCTGTAATCCTAGCAATTTGGGAGGCTGAGGCGGGTGGATCGAGAGGTCAGGAGTTCAAGACTCAGCCTGGCCAAGATGGTGAAACCCTGTCTCTACTAAAAATACACAAATTAGCCGGGGGTGGTGGCGGGCGCCTGTAATCCCAGCTACTTGGGAGACTGAGGCAGAGAATTCCTTGAACCCAGGTGGTGGAGGGTGCAGTGAGCTGAGATCATGCTGCTGGACTCCAGCCTGGGTGACAGAGCGAGACTCCGTCGCAAAAAACAACAACAATAACAACCTCTAACCATTTATGCCTGTCTTACCAGATGAATTATAAGAGCCATGGGGAGAAGGGATGGTGTCCCTGCCTGTCTCTATTGTCCTAGCTCCATCACACAGCACAATACTTGACTCATACTAGGTACTCGTGAAATCTTACTGAACCGAAAATAACCTCCTCTCAGGGAGATGCTTATTTGAATGCATCCACCAAGTCACATACAGAGACAACGACAATGTTAATGTGCTAATTGGCCACAAAATTCCTTGCAGGGAAATAGACCCTGACCACCTTCTTTCCTGTGATAGCTACCTCAGTCTTCCAGCCAAAGAGGAAAGCTCCCTCCAATATTACACAGACTACAAAAGCACACTCAAAAATAAACACGTAGGCAGGCCTGGTGACTCATGCCTATAATGCCAACACTTTGGGAGGCCAAGGTAAGAGCATCACTTGAATTCAGGAGTTTGAGACCAACCTGGGCAACGTAACAAGACCCCATCCCTTTTCTTTTTTTTTTTAAGATGGAGTCTTGCTCTGTCACCCAGGCTCAAGTACAATGGCACAATCTTGGTTTACTGCAAGCTCCGCCTCCTGTGTTCAAGTGATTCTCCTGCCTCAGCCTTTTGAATAGCTGGGACTACAGGTGCCCGCCACCACGCCCGGCTTAATTTTTGTATTTTTAGTAGAGATAGAGTTTCACCATCTTGGCCAGGTTGGTCTCAAACTCCTGACCTTGTGATCTACCTGCCTTGGCCTCTCAAAGTGCTGGGATTACAGGCGTAAGCCACTGCACCTGGCCATTTTTGTTTTTTTGTATTTTTGAGACAGAGTTTTGCTCTTGTTGCCCAGGTTGGAGTACAGTGGTGAGATCTCAGCTCACCACAACCTCCACCTCCTGGATTCAAGCAATTCTCCTGCCTCTGCCTCCCAAGTAGCTGGGATTACAGGCATGCAGCACCATGCTGGCTAATTTTGTATTTTTAATAAAAACAGGGTTTCTCTACGTTGGTCAGGCTTGTCTCAAACTCCTGACCTCAGATGATCCACCCATCTCAGCCTCCCAAAGCGCTGGGATTACAGGTGTGAGCCACTGTGCCCAGCTGACTCCATCCCTTTTTTAAAAAATTAAAATAAAATAAACGTGTAAGCCAGGTGCAGTGACTCATGCCTGTAGTCCCAGCACTTTGGGAGGCCAAGGTGGGAGAATCGCTTGGAGGCCAGGAGTTTGAGACCAAGCAAGGACAACATAGTGAGACCCTATCTCTACAAAAAATACAAAAATTAGCCAGGTGTGGTGGCATGCGCCTGTAGTCCTAGCTACTCAGAAGGCTCAGGTGGGAGGATAATTTGAGCTTGGGAGGTCGAGGCTGCCGTGATTCATGATTGCGCCCCTGCACTCCAGCCTGGGCAACATAGTGAGACTCTTTATTTTTATTTTTATTTTTTTAAAGATGGGGTTTCACCATGATGGCCAGGCTGGTTTGGAACTCCTGACCTCAGGTGATCCACCCACCTCAGCCTCCCAAAGTGCTAGGATTACAGGCGTGAGCCACCGCGCCCAGCGAGACACTTTCTCAACAAATAAATAATTAGCTGGGTGCAGTGGCTCCCACCTATAATCCCAGCACTTTGGGAGTCTTAGGTGTGAGGATCACTTGAGCTCGGGAGTTCTAGACCAGCCTCTACAACATAGTGAGACCTCATCTCCACCAGAAAATGAGGCAAAAGGATCTCTCGAGCCTGAGACGTTAAGGCTGCAGTGAGCCGAGATCATGCAACTGCACTCCCACCTGGGTGATGAGAATGAGACCCTGTCTCAAAATAAATAAATAAACATTAAAAAAAAAAAAAAAAAGTCCAGGCGAGGTGGCTCACATCGCTAATCCCAGCACTTTGGAAGGCTGAGGAGGGCAGATTACTTGAGGTCAGGAGTTCAAAACCAACCTGGCCAACATGGTGAAACCCAGTCTCTACTAAAAATACAAAAAAAAAAAAAAAATTAGCCGGACATGATGGCAGGAGCCTGTAATCCCAGATACTACTAGAGAGGCTGAGGCAGGAGAATCACTTAAACCCAGGAGGCTGAGGTTGCAGTAAGCCTAAACCTCGCCACTGCACTCCAGCCTGGGCGACAGAGTGAGACTCCATCTCAAAAACAAATAAATACATTAACTGAATTAAATTAAATAAATAACCATGTGAAGTTTCTAAGTCAGAAATGCTCATTTTTTGGCCAGGTGTGGTGGCTCACGCTTGTAATCCCAACACTTTGGGAAGACAAGGTGGGCAGATCATGTGAGGTCAAAAATTCGAGGCCAGCCCGGCTAACATGGTGAAACCCCATCTCTACTAAAAATACAAAAATTAGCTGGGCATGGTGGCACATGCCTGTAATCCCAGCTACTTGGGAGGCTGAGGTAGGAGAATCACTTGAACCTGGGAGGTGGAGGTTAAAGTGAGCCGAGATCATTCCACTGCACTCCAGCCTGGGTAACAAGAGTAAAACTCTGTCTCAAAGAAAAAAAAAAGGCTCATTTTGCAAGGACAGCTGATTACTTTCCCTAAGTAGAGACCCTGTCTCAGCTCTGGCCTCTTTCTACTCCAAATATTTCTGGAAGCTTGAACTAGTTTGCTAGAGTTGCCGTAAGAAAATACCACAGACTGGGTGGCTTAAATAACAGAAATTTATTTTCTCACAGTTCTGGAGGTTAGAAGTCCAAGATCAAGGTTCTAGCTGATGTGCCTTCTGGGTAGGGCTCTCTTCCTGTCTTGTAGACAGCCACCTTCTCACTATGTCCTCACCTGGCCTTTCCTCAGTGCATGTGGTAGGGGGAGTACCCAAGCACTCTGCTGTCTCTTTTTTTTTTTTTTTTTTTTTTGAGACAGAATCTCACTTTGTCACCCAGGCTGAAGTGCAATGGTGTAGTCTTGGCTCACTGCAACCTCTGCCTCCCAGGTTCATGCTCCCAGGGTCAAGTGATTCTCCTGCCTCAGTAGCTGAGACTACAGGTGTGTGCCACCACACCCGGCTAATTTTTGTATTTTTAGTAGAGATGGGGTTTCATTATGTTGGCCAGGCTGGTCTCCAACTCCTGACCTTCTGTTCCGCCCTCCTCAGCCTCCCAAAGTGTTGGGATTACTGGTGTGAGCCACCATGCCTGGCCTGGTGTCTCTTATAAGGGCACTAATCCTATAGGATCAGGGCCCTAACCTTATGACCTTATTTAACCTTAATTACTTCTGGCCAGTCTCGGTGGCTCATGCCTGTAATCCTAGCACTTTGGGAAGCCGAGGCAGGAGGATCTCGAGGTCAGGAGATTGAGACCATCCTGGCCAACATGGTGAAACCCCGTGTCTACTAAAATACAAAAAATTAGCCGGGTGTGGTGGCATGTACCTGTAGTCCCAGCTACTCAGGGGCTAAGGCAGGTGAATCCCTTGAACCCGGGAGGCGGAGGTTGCAGTAAGCCGAGACTGTGCCACTCACTCCAGCCTGGCAACAGAGCGAGACTCCATCTCAAAAAACAAAACAAACACCTTAATTACTTCCTTAGATTCTCCATCTTCAAATACAGACACAGTAGGGGTTAAGGCTTCAATATATGAATTTGAGCTGCAGGGAGGAGATACAAACATTCAGTCCATAACAAAGTTCAATGTTCCCTCTCCTTCTCTAGCCCCAAAAGAGTTAAGGGTCTTCTTATGCTTTCTGTGTTGGCATACCAGCCTGCCGCCGATTCCTGCCAGAAACCTATATCAATATATGTATTTCCTTAACTGGATGGCTAGATAGCTTCAGTTAGGGAGCCAATGAAAATGAGAGAGAAATAACTGTCAGAAAGCTGGGAGAACTTTACAGTGATTCAGTGAAGGGAAGGAGCAAAAGCGAAAAACAGCTTAAGGTCCAACAAAATGCAGCCCCATTCATCAAGGTGGTCTTATTTCTTTGGTATTTATTTGTTTATTTATTTTGAGCTCTTGCTCTGTCACCCAGGCTGGAGTGCTGTGGTGTGATCATAGTTCACTGCAACTTTGAATTCTTGGGCTGATGTGATCCTCCCATCTCAGCCCCTCAGATAGCTGGGACTACAGGCATGCACCACCACACCTGGCTAATTTTTTTAATTATTTTTTGTAGAGACCAGTTCTCACTATGTTGTCCAGTCTGATTTTTTTCTTTTTCTTTTTTCTTTTTTTGAGACAGAGTCTCACTTTGTTACCCAGGCTGGAGTACAGTGACTCGATCTCGGCTTACTGCAACCTCTGCCACCCAGGTTCAAGTGACTCTCCTGCCTCAGCCTCCAATGTAGCTGGGATTACAGGTGCCCACCACCATGCCTGGCTAATTTTGTATTTTTAGTAGAGACAGAGTTTCGCCATGTTGGCCAGGCTGGTCTCAAACTCCTGACCTCAAGTGATCTGCCCACCTTGGCCTCCCAAAGTGCTAGGATTACAGGCATGAGCCACGGCGCCTGGCCCAAGTCTTAGTTCGTGTTACTCCTGCTTCATTTCGCCACTTACTGGCTATGGTAACTTAGGCATGTTACCAGCCTGGGCAACAAGATTGAAACTCTGTCTCAAAAAAAAAAAAAAGAAGAAGGCAATGCAGATAAAATATGAGAGCAAGGCCTGGCATATCTTAAATTCTCAGTAACCGTTAGCTACATATTGTTACACTCCCAGGCTTTTGCTCCAAATAAGTTGCACATCTTCATCTCAGATTCTGAGTCCTTGCTCATGATGTTCCTTCTGCCTGGAATGCCCTTTCCAGCCTCTTCCGCCTGCACATGCTTCAGCATCCTAGTCAGGCCCTCCTTTCTCCACGAGGGCTTCTCTGTACTAACATGGCATTTACCAGCGGTTCATCTCATCCTAGTTAAGTAACGATGTTAAATATTTTCTGGGTTTATGTCTACTTCTCCAGGGAAGAAGCTGTTTCTTAACCTTTTGTGTTTTTTAGTTCAGAATACAGGGCTCCACTGCATATTTCAGTAAATCCTGCTTGAAGAAAGGAAAGAAGGAATAAAAGACTGGATTCTGGGCAGATGAACAGGTCACCTGAACCTTTCAGGCAGTGGTTCTCAACTCTGATTTCTTACTATGCAGAGAGGTATTGCCAGGGTGATCACAAAATGCTTCATAAATTCTCAAAACAAGATCACTTTTAACCATACTTCTTCAGAAAAGTAGTCTCAGGCACCACCCAGAACCCCATTATGCTTTCACCTCCTTGACTACTGAGCCCAAGGGTCACAAAGGTAAGGGACAGCCAGGTGCAGTGGCTCACGCCTGGGCAACATGATGAAACCTCGTCTCTACTAAAAATGCAAAAATTAGCTGGGCGAGGTGGCACACGCCTGTACTCCCAGCTACTCAGGAGGCTGAGGCAAAAGAATTGCTTGAACTCAGGAGGCGGAGGTTGCAGTGAGCCGAGATCACGCCACTGCCATGCAGCCTGGTGACAGAGCGAGACTCCGTCTCAAAAAAAAAAAAAAAAATCAAAAAGGTGAGGGACATGAAGAGGCAACTTCAATATATAAGGAAATCTGGACTACTACAGATATGCTATTACGATACCCCCAGCTTCAGGAAGTCCTATGACACAACCCCAGAAAGTTTGCACTGCTGATGCTTTTAGTGGAGTGGTGAGGAAAGAGATGATAAGGAAGCAAAGTCAGTGAGAAACGGCCAAAGAATAAAAAATATTTACTGAGTGCCTATTCCACATCCAGCACAATCCTTGTCAACCATCCTGTCTGGGAGGCACCATTATCACCAGATAGATTTGACTTCTAAGCTGAATCCTCACTGTCTATTTTGTTGATGGCAAAAAAGATCTGCAACTGGGAGGTGTTTGCATGGCCAAGCGAATATGCCCACCTGCTGCACGGAGATGGTGCACTTTGCTGTCTGAAGGCAAGCAATGGCTTCTTTTTTTTTTTTTTTTTGAGAGCCAGGAGGGACCTCAAAGGAATAAAGATAATAAAGGGAGGAAGTGAGGGTTGAGAGGTAAGCCTCAAGCCTGGAAAGTTACTTACAGGATGTAGTTTAAGGGAAACCAGTGAGTTCTCCTTGTCCTGAAATATCTCCCTGGCTAGGAAGATATGGTGCTAGGAACCATCACCATTATGATTTTATGGTTAAAGGTTAAAACTGTAAGGTATATGTATTACTGCTGGGCACAGTGGCTCATGCCTGTAATTCCAGCACTTTGGGGAGCAAAGGCAGGAGCCCAGGAGTTCAAGACCAGCCTGGGAAACACAGCAAGACTCTGTCTCTACAAAAAATACAAACATTAGCCAGGCATAGTGGCATGCACCTGTAGTCCCTCCCAGCTACTCCAGAGGCTGAGGTGGGAGGATCACTTGAGCCCAGGAGGTTGAAGCTGCAGAGAGCCAAGTTCACACCACTGCACTCCAGTGTGGGCAACAGAGCAAGGTCCTGTCTCTTTAAAAAATACATGTATTACCTGATTACCTGGGGAGGGCAGTAAAACCAAGGAGCCCATCAACATAGGAAAACTAATTTGTTTATCAGATTAGTCATCACCAGTGGTGACATGACAGGAAGGCATCAGATCTGATAAAAAGAGACAAGGGCAGGTTTAGAAAGTAGGAAAAGTCCGCAGCTTGGGATGTGCTTCTGAGACACAGAAAAGCAAAGGTGCAACAGGCACCCAGTGTGGGTTGAGGGCAGTGGTGGTTGGAAGGACACCAAGGGTAAACTTGGCCTGCTTCCAAATATTGCCTTTATCAAGCACTACCTGGAACCCTATTATGCTTTTACCTCCTTGACAACTGGACTCAAGGGTCATGAGGGTGAGGGATATGAGGCAGCAACTTTGATATGTAAGGAAGTCTGGACTACTACAGGTATACTACTAGGACATCTGCGCTTCCAGGAGCCACAGAGCTAAACTAGGCAGGAGGGATGTAAAAGTGCCATGGTTTGGAAGGGCTTTCCCAAGGAGAAGCAGGTGGACTCCTTGACAGCTCCTGGTATGTGTGGCTCGGCGCTGGCAGCTTAACAAGGCCCACCCATCATCTCTCCCCTCCTGGGAGCGGGCTCTTTTGCGCAGGTCCAGTACACCCTTCCACATCTGAGACCACTTTCCGTCTCAGAGAACTATATACATAGGTCTAGAATTCTCTAAGGCCACCAGAGGGCAGTGTATAGCAATGACCCTGTGCGGTGGGAGCGCACAGCTGCTACTGGCAAGGGCGAGCTCCGGGTATACCAACAACCCCCGACTATTTCCCCTTACCCGCCTTACCTCCTCCCAAGACACTTCCCTTCTGGAGCTGCCCAGCTTCCTCCAGAGCTTCCATTCCTAACTCAGGGGCACCTGCCTGCCTGGATTCCAGGTGTCTACTGCGTTGGAATCTTTGACACTCAGCCTAGGAAAGCAGAACTGGTGATAATGGAAGAGAGAGGAGGAGGGCAGACCAGGCCAGTAGAAACAACACCAGGGCCAGCGATCAGGAGGGGAGCTCGGATTGTAATGCTCATATGCCCTTATTCCCCCACATACATTCAGGCTGAACACATTCTCTCTCTCTGAGCAGCCCTTCGGTAAGGAAATATTCCAGCCCTCTACCAAACCCCCCTTCTTTTTTCAGGCCACAAGTATGTGAGGACTGCAAATTATTAGCCAGGTTTCCCATGGGTCATCAGTTGGCCCAGTGGCATCTCAAAAAAAAACATCCACCCCATCCAGACTCTGCCACCAGAGTAGGATGGGGACCAGGACTACTGTTTAACAGTAGGGAATTAGGTGCTTTGAGTATCAGTACTCACAGGGGCCTGAGCCTCTGCTGGAGCCCCTATAAACAGAGAAGGGGTGCTCACAGTCTTTCCCGCCCCGACAACCCTGGCCCCTCCAGTCTGTATGCAGCTGCAGGAGCAAAAAATGTGGTCCTCTCTGAGTAGGAGATGGGAACAGCAGCCTGGAAAAGGGCATGACTCTTGTGGGCTCTGTTGCTGACGGATTGGGATGCCCCCTCTGAAGGGAGGAATAGGGTCCCAAAGACCCTGCTGAGGAAGGAGGGAAAGCCGGAAGTAAGCAGTTAGCTCAGGTTGGTGATTCTCTCTAGAGGTGAATCACCCTCTGAATGGAGGTGTTTTCCGGTAAGCTCCTGAAAGCCTTCCTTTTATTAGCCCACCTGTAGGAAAATGTCAGATGTCAGACTGGCTGGCTGTGTCAGACAGTGTTAATGCCATGCCCCAGCCCCTCACCGTGGGAGGTTTGGCATGGGGAGCATTATATTACAATTTATAAATAAGAAATAAAATTATCGGGTGGGGCTGAGACACTGGAGAAGAGGCTAAATAGTCCTCCTTAAGGAGTGCGCACCAGATCAGACCCGGGATCACCTCCTCTTAGTTCGAGGTTGCCCCTAAGCTAGGCAGTTTCCACGTAGCCCCATTTTCTCCCTCCCCCTCCCTCTCTTTCCCTCCCAGTCGGCTTCCTCTGCTGCCCACACCCCCACATCTCACCCAGCAGGCCCCCGTTTCCTTGGGGCGCCTCGAGGTTTCTATGCCTGGGACGCTCAGCCCAGCAGCTCCTCTGCCAAGCGGTAGAGGAGCCGAGAGTACCAGTGCATGCCAGTCGGCTGGACAGCCCCGCCGGGGAGCAGCGCCCCCAGCGCGTGCAGCAGGCGCAAGGGGGCAAAAGCACGGTGCGCCCACTGGTGACTCTCCAGAACCGCGTAGCAAGAGGCCAGGACATCGTTGACCAGCAGCGTCCCATGCGCGGTGAGCGGCGCGAACACACCCACGGCTTCCTCCCGCGCCACGCGGGCCACGCGCGCCGGCCGAAGCGCGTCCCCGCCTGGCGCCAGCACCGAGTCCCCAGCGCGCAGCCGGCGCGCGAACACTGGTGCAAAGTCGCCTGGCGCGGGCGCCGGCCCTCGAGCCGCAAACACCAGGTGCCAGGGCGTGAGCAACAGTTTGCGTGGGGGCCGCTCGGTTTCCACAGCCACAAATGAAGCCCGGCGCTGCAAGTCCCGGTCCAGGAAGAGCAGCACCGGCGTGGGCACCACCCGGCCTGACGCATCGGCCGCCAAAACCCAGTCTCCACGATGCAGTTCCCGCAGCCCCTTCCGCTCGCCGCTCCGCAGGCGCACCGTGGCATTTCCCGGAAAGCAGCCGCCCGCCCGGACCGCCAGTGAGTTATCTGCAGGGAACAACCACAGGAAGGGTTGAATCAAGACCAGCAGTTCCAGAATGATGGTACCGATTCTCAAGGCCAGCACAGACCTCGCCATTCCTGGACAACACAATTTCCCACTAATCTGGCCCCAAAGGAAGGGTGGTTTTCTTTATTTTCTTTCTTTCTTATTTATTTATTTATTTAGAGACAAGGTCTGGCTCTGTCTCCCAGGCTGGAATTCAGTGGCGCCATCTCGGCTCACTGCAACCTCCAACTCCTGGGTTCAAGCGATTCTCGTGCCTCAGCCTCCCGAGTAGCTGGGATTACAGGCATGCGCCACCACGCCCGGCAAATTTTTGTATTTGTAGCAGAGACGGGATTTCACTATGTTGGCCAGGCTAGTCTGGAACTCCTGACCTCAAGTGATCCGCCAGCCTTGGCCTCCCAATGTGCTGGGATTACAGGCATGAGGCACCGCCCCAGCCTGGACGGGTGGTTTTCAACACTAAATCCCGCTTGGTCTCCCCTAGGGTGGCAACAGGACTACTGCAGACTCAGTTTCTCGGAGGGAGCCCCCTTTTGGAGGATTTTACCACCCTCCCCCTACTGTACCAGCTTTGACCGACACGTGGACGTGGTTGCGGGACTCGTAGTAGACCCAGTCGAACCCGGCTTCCACTGCGAGGCGCGCCAGCAACCCATACTTGTTGCGGTCGCGGTCAGACGTGGTGATGTCCAAAGCACGGCCTTCGTAATGGAGTGAATCCTGAGCGTGGTGGCCGTCCTCGTCCCAGCCCTCAGTCACTCGTAGGCGCACTCCGGGCCACATGTTCATCACGGCAATGGCCAACGCATTTACTCGCTCCTTACAACGCTGGCGGGGAATAAAGGAGTCAGTCTCCCCACCACCACTACCACCACCCTCCGGGGAAAAGGGATCTAGATAGCAGGGTCGATTCTTTATTATTCCGGCCCCACTCCTCCCCCTCCCAGCTTTTGAGTGTGCTGGAGAAATGAGAGTCTGAGTAGATGGTAGTCGCCAATCTGCAATCCGTTCCCAGGGCGTCGTTGGAGAACTGTGGGGTGACCTCTGAGGTTGAGACGGGGTGCCCATACCTAGCTCTTTCCTCATTTTTAATGCTCGTCCCTCACCCCTATTGGCTCTGGGACAGCTGCTCAACCTGGGAGAAGGCCAGAGTTGGGAGGGCGAATGGAAGCGTGGTGAGGGAGGGCTTGGTTGCTCCCAAGGAGCCCCTGTTTGAGCCTGGCCCCCGCCCCAAGCCCCGGCTCCCCTCCCTCAGCCTGATTCATCTTTTGTTTCATTGCCTTCCCTGGCACCGGGCATCGCTTCCTTCCTTCCTTCCTTCCTCCTCCTCCTTTCGGCCCCTAGCATTAACCCCTTTGTGCTCTGGGTGCCCCCCACAGAGGTGCCCAAGAGGAGCTGTGCGGGATCAAGGCTGTTGGAAAAAGGACTGGGGTGGCGGGGGTTGCGCGAAGTACAATGGTCATTCTCTGGGATGACTTAACCGAGCGAGAATCCTGAGCCCAGGCCGGGGACGCGCTGGGAGAAGCGGACTCAGCAGCTCCGGCCACAAAGGCGCTTTTCAGCCTCCCAGGCTCAGGGAGAGGAAAGGGCAGAAAGCCGCGCCCCCCATCCCTGCTCCGGCCGGCTAGGTCCCCTCCCCCAGCAAGGCCAGTTTTCCCAGTTCCAACTAAGGCTCTGCCAGTCCAGAGAGCCCCCATCTCTCCATCTCTGCTCCCGATGCCGCCCAGAAGGGCGTGGGAGCAGCACCTGAGAATAACTGGATCCTTGCGCGGATCTGGGGAGCCCCCTGCAGGGTGAGAGTGGAGAAGAGGAAAAGAAGCTGCTGCTGGAAGCTTGCACCCGGGGGAGTGAGACCACAGTTATCTTGGCCGCTCCAGTCTGGGAGCGGGAGACCTTGGCGCGCACCATAGCAGGGACACTGCGGGAGGAGGCGCAGAGAGGGACAGCTTCCTTTTTTTCTTTCCCCTCTGATCTCTCACCTCGGACTTGGTTTTCTCTTAACAGAAAGACACTTTTCCCCTCTCCTTCTCTAGTCGCCTCCACCTCCGCAGAGTTGGGGGGTGGGGGGAAAACAGGAAAAGTGGTAGCTCCTTCCAACTTTGTCGTTTCGTCCCCTAAGGAGGCCCCGAGGCCCTGACCTGCGGGGGCAGCAGCCCAGTGCAGAGCCAACTCAATGGAGGCCTTTTGCAGCCAGGGTGTGGGAGATAAGTAAGACTGAGGGGGCTCCCAGGCCTGTTGGAGTTCCTCCTGAGCCTGTCCCTTGTTCTGCCCACTCTGCTGCAGGTGGCAGCCAGAGGAAAGGGCCACAATGTTCCATGGCCAAGGAGGAGAGAAGGAATGTCCTCTTTCCGATCTCTGGGTAGGAGGAAGGCTTCAGGGCAGAAGCAAAAGGAATTCTTTCTCCCCTGGACAGGTTTTCCTAACAAAGTAACCTGGAAAACTATGGCAATTAATCAGAGGAAATCCGTACCCCTCCCTCTCCCCCCACCTCCCCACTCCATACACAATTAGGTGGTGTAATGGAAAGTATATAGGGCTTAGAATCAGGAGTCCTGAATTCTAGTCCCAGCCATGCCACTAATTAGTTGTGAGACTTCAAATTGCTTTTCCTCCTGGGGAAAGTCCAGTTCTCAGATGTAAAATAGGGGTGGCAGTGGGGGTAGGGAGGGTTAGAGGAATGTGATCTCCAAGTTTTCCTTCAATTCTAACATTCAATATCACTGGCCAGGCTGGATGCAGTGGCTCACACCTGTAATCCCAGCACTTCGGGAGGCCAAGGTGGGAGGATCCCTTGAACTCAGAAGTTCAAGACTAGCCTAGGCAACATAGCAAGTCCCCACCTCTACAAAAAATTAAAAAATCACTGGCCAGAGGTGATCCTTCTCTTCCAAGGCATTGCCCACCTCACTCTAGGTTCATTTAGTTTCAATGCTCAAAAATGGTAGTTGAATTTATCTTATGTAATTTCAAGGAAAGCTCCTGAGATAAGTGAAGCTTGGAAGACTTAGGAGCCCCCTGATTCTCAGGTGGGTCCATGTGTTGTTCTCATTGAGGATGACTTTTTACCCCAAGATTGTTATTTAGACCCTAGGATAGCCCTAGAATAGATGTGAACTGGTTCTAGCACGTTTCACATGCCAAAAGCAATTTCTGCTCAGCCCCTCCTCAGGTCGATGGTCTGGTGACCTGACCCTTGGTCACCCCTTTCCCAGCCCTCTTCAGTCTCTTCTTTTCATCCCACAGAACTTTTCTACAGTCAGGTCAGGAGCCAGGCTAAGGGTAAAACCTTCTGTCTGCTGCCTAGCCAGCTCCTGGCCCCCAGCTCACCCCAGCCCTTCCTGCCTGGCTGGGTGGCTGACCCCGGGTCCACGCCTCAGCCATTTCCCGTCTCGCCTGCCGCCATCCTCCTTTCCCCGCCCTCGCTGCCTCTCCCAGCTTCACTCTCACTAGTCAGACCCCCTCCCTTCCCCATCCCAGACTCTTCCCGTTGGGATCCCTCCTAACCACTCTACACAGCCAGCAAGCATTTTCTTTTTCTTTTTCTTTTTTTTTTTTTTTCTGGGGCAGGAGGGTGGTGACAAGGGAGATCTTTAAGGCTAAAGTCTCTGTAGGTGAAGCTAGACTCACCTTCCTGGGCTGCCATAAGAAAACGGAGGAGCTGGCAGGGCCCTGGCGCAGGTGGGGAGAGGCCCTCCTTACCTCGGTCATCAGGCGGTCGGCGCCACTGTTCTCCTCATCCTTGAAGATGATGTCCGGGTTGTAGTTGGGCACGAGGTCTCGGAAGCGCTCGGAGCCCCTTGCCACCCTTCCCTCAGCTGGCCCACTGGCGCCCAGGGTCCGCTCAGGCACGCCAGGCACAAATTGCTTGTAGAGTAGCGGCACGAGCTGCTTGCGCACATAGCGGCGCCGGCCAACCGGCCCCCGGCCTGGCCCGCAGCTCTGGGCCGGCAGCGCCAGAAGTGCCAAGCAGCACAGGGGCAGCAGGTTGGCCAGCAGAGCCATGGATACAGCAGACCTGGGCCAAAAGGGAGCGTTCTTGTCCTCACTAACTCTCCTGTCAGTTAGGCATCTCCACAGGTACCAGAGAGGGCAGCAGGCAGCTGCCCCCAGAGTGCCCTAGAGCTCTTGTGGTTCCGGGCACCTGCCTGCTGCCAGCTCTGCCCACGTGCCCCCGGGGGGTCTAGGACCTGCTACTGACGGACCATCATATGAGGGAAGGGGGGTCGTGGGTGACTGCCAGTCCAGCCCGTCTCTGCTGCAGGACTCTGGTGCTGCCAGAACGCCGGGACTCCGGACTCCGCCTTAAGTGGCCCCTAGCCCCGCCCCCCGCCCTTCTCCCAAGACCGTCCCACCCCCACCCGGGCGGGGGATCTAGCCGGTCACTGCTGGTCCATTTTGCGACTGAAGTGTGTCCCATCCTGGAAACCAGGCAGACACCTGCCTAGGAAATCCTTGTAGCTTTATAGTCCTTGGCTACCTAGATAAACATCCTTCTACCTCCCAGCCTAAACTTGGAACCAAACCACCCTCTGATACTTGAATTGGAATTTTTGCTCTCTCAAAGCCTACCCTGGCAGGCCATGCCCTTCTCTGTCATCCAGGAAGTATGGGTTCCAATTTCTGCTCAAGACCAGCCAAGCCCTTTGGGCATACAACCAGAGCCTCCCTTCTCTGTGGTCCTTCCCAGACCTCCCCCATTTCCATCTTTCCTCACACTCAGCAGTAACCAGGACTGGGAGGTGAGGATACCAAGGGCCCATTAACTTTACAGTTACAACTCTACAGTCTCTAGAACTTGACTAACTTTACAGGCTCCATTGGAACTCCCCCAGAACCAGGAACAGAGCTTGGTACTTATAGTCTGGTTTAGGACTTCCAACTTTTCCCCTTCTCTTCTTTGCCAGTCATCTAATAGCTGCTCCTTTTCAAATGAATAACTTGTCAGTTGGAAGCTGCTGAA
This sequence comes from Cacajao melanocephalus, assembly GCA_963573385.1. Lineage (NCBI taxonomy): Eukaryota > Metazoa > Chordata > Mammalia > Primates > Pitheciidae > Cacajao > Cacajao melanocephalus. Next base: position 19,921 of record CAUYLG010045522.1, on the reverse strand, counting down.
AGACAGTGGACACTCAAAATCTTCTCAAGAGGTGAGGCTCATTTCCCTTAACCTTCCATCTAGGCACCTCTCCAGCTTTCTCCCTCTCTGGACTCCCAGGGCTCTATTTTCAGCTACTCAGATCTCATCTCAGAGGCACCACATCCAAGTTCTATTGTTTAGAAATCATTTCTTCTGGCCTGGTGCAGTGGCTCACGTCTGTAATCCCAGCACTTTGGGAGGCTGAGGTTGGCAGATCACGAGGTCAAGAGATTGAGACCGTCCTGGCCAACATGGTGAAACCCCATCTCCACTAAGAATACAAAAATTAGCTGCACATGGTGGCACACGCCTGTAATCCCAGCTACTTGGGAGGCCGAGGCAGGAGAACTGCTTGAACCTAGGAGGCAGAGGTTGCAGTGAGCCGAGATTGCACCACTGCACTCCAGCCTGTCTACAGAGCAAGACTCTGTCTCAAAAAATAAAAAAAAATAAAAAGAAATCCTCTCTTCTAAGAAGACTTCTGTCCCAACACTGCCCACCTGTGTTCCCTCAGGAACCAATACTTAACTGCAATGGTAGAACAGTGTTAGACTTATCTGGCTGGCACCTTACTAGATGAAGCAGTCTTAAACATACACATATTATGTATCTCCAAGGCTAAGTGCCTACTCTACAGAAGGGTGCTCTGCCAGTATTTGTGGAATCTACACTTTTTCTTTTATACTCACCCTCCCCTCACCGAGCTCTATGGCTAGCACTTATAGCAACTTTGTGTACATTAGAAAAAACCAGGCCAAGAACAGTGGCTCACTCCTGTAATCCCAAAACTTTGGAAGGCTGAAGCAAAAATTGCTTGAGGTCATGAGTTCCAGACCAACCTGGTCAACGTAGTAAGACCCCATTTCAAAAAAAATTTTTTGTTTAATTAGTAGGGGGTGGTGGTACATGCCTGTAGTCTTAGGTACTCAGGAGGCTGAGGCATGAGGATCACTTGGGTACAAGAGTTCAAGGTTGTAGTGAGCTAAGATTATGCCACTGCAGTCTCGCCTGGGTGATAGTGAGACCCCCCCAAAAAAAGATGGCTGGGTGCCATGGCTCACCCCTGTAATCCCATCACTTTGGGAGGCCAAGGCAGGTGGATCACTTGAGCTCAGGAGTTCAAGACCAGCCTAGTCAACATGGCAAAACCCCATCTCTACTAAAAATACAAAAATTAGCCAGGCATGGTGGCATGCATCTGTAGTCCTAGCTATTCTGGAGCCTGAGGCGGAAGAATGGCTTGAGCCCAGATTTCGGAGGTTGCAGTGGGCTGAGATCACACCACTGCACTCCAGCCTGGGTGACAGAGCCAGACCTTGTCTTGAAAAAAAAAAAAAAAAGCACCCCCTTTTTCTTTTTTATCAGTCAAGATTTACGAGAAAACTATTATAGTAACTATCCATACGATGCCTATGAGGCGAATGGTGCCCCTGGAAGTTGTGCACTGCACAATCTGTATAAACCTGTTTTGTGCCCCTACCCCCAACATAGTACATGGGCTGTTCAAGAAACTGATGGCCTCTAGTAAAAAGCTAGGTTCTTCTCTCGGGTAGGAATTGAAAATCCTTGTCAACCAGCCACTTATTTTACTCTATATCTACCAGATAAGCCAGGGAGAACAGGGCTGAAGGTGTGAGTGTACAGGGGGAGGTTATCCTACTCCTATGCCCATGTCCTACCCTCAATACTCAAGGTACAGAAACAAGGCCATGGATATGAGGAAGAGTCAGGGGACAAGCAAGCTTTAAGTAAGGCTGAGGAAGGAGGAGTTTCCACTGCCCAAATGCATGGCCTAACACCAGATCCAAGTCCCCAAAGGATGCTAATAATATACATGAAGGGGTAGGAAAAGGATGGTGGGCAGGACCCCTCTGCTTCTCCTACTGGGCAGACTTAGGACTAGCAGGAGCAAGGCTCCTCAAATACACACAGAGACACGATCTTTAAAAAAACAAAGCAAACCCTGCAATCAACTTTATTGCTGATGGGTGAAGCCTCCTCCTCCCTATGCCCTTGGTCTTTCTGGTGGTCCAAAGCCCCTCCAGGATAGCACAGTGCTTAGGCTCTGCTGGGCCAGAGGCAAGGGAGACAATCTACCCCAACAAGCCTGCACTGGCCCAGTCCTTCCCCTGCCCCCTCCCACCCTATTGCACATCAGATCATGTAAACATGGCTATGGGCACAGCCCAGAACAGCAGTGAGGCAGATTGATGTGTAAACGGATTTGGGACCAGGGCCAGACCCAGTCACCCAGCCCTACCCCATGCTGAGGCCACAGTTAAGTACGGAAAAGCAGGGGGTCCTGGTCCTAAACTCTGGCTCAGATTATGCAACAGTGCAGATGGCTCAGCTCCCCTCTGCCACCCATCCTCTCAGAATTCCAGGTCCCGAGGTCCAACTACCCTTGGGCTTCCCTCCAGGCCTAGGCAGCAGATGGCAGTGTCCAGTTTTCTCCCTCCCACCCCCAGCTGGAGGTCACTGGTGCTGGGTCTTCCTAGATGCCCGGGGGAAACCGGAGACAGGCAGCGGCAGTCTGTCCAGCCCTGGAGAAGAGGAGATGGGCAGTCAATAGCAGGTCAAAGGTCCAGTCCATTGGTCCAGACAACCAAGCCACAGAATGTGTGGATGAGGTACGTTATCCACAAAGCCGGAAGCACACCCTCTCCCCTGCTGAGATGACCTGTGATCCAGAGTGTTCTAGATAACTACCACCCCACCACCCTGCACCCTCTCTCCCTCTCACCAAAGGCCCGGATCAGCTCTGCTCGCACAGCTGCAGTGAAGGTCTTCACCAGACAGAGTGTGGTGAGGCCTGCGAAGGCTGCGTTGTAGAGGAACACAATGTAGAAATTGCCCAGCCAGTTGAAGCGTCCAAAGTCACCCAGCAGGTCAAAGCGAGTGAGCCCTGAAGTACAAAGTCTAGGATGAGAGGTGGGCTCCCCAGGCCCTTTTCTGCTACTAGCCCAACTTTCTGCTGCCTCCTGGTGGCCATATGTCAACACTGCAACTGATGGGTTGGCCTCTCCCAATTCTACCACCCAAAGCTATCTCCAGGGCAGTTCCGGACAGTTCAAAGTGTCAGCAGCTAGGCTTGCTTCAATTTCACTTCCAGAGTCTGCCATCTTCTCCAGTGAGGCCTCCTCTGGCTCCTGGTGTCCCCGGGATCTCCCAGGGCCTATTACTTGTTCCTGGGCCTGGAACAAGCAGGTCATCAACTTTTTTTTTTTTTTAGTAGACAGAGCAGTGTGGTTGCTAAGCACTCAGACTGATCAGGCTGCTTTAGTTCGTATCCCGACTTCACCCCTAATTAGCTGTGTGATCTGGGGAAATTCCTTAAATTTTCTGTGCCTCAGTTTACTAAGAATTAAATGAGACAACACACATAAAGCACTGTCTGTGCCAGGCACTATTCTAACATTTACTGGGCCCTTCATAATAATATTATCATAAATCAAAAAAAACTCTGCTCCTCACTTTTAAATATTTTTACCTGCATCCAACCTAAAGGAACTAACTGGAAGACCCACAAGCCAACTTTCTTACAAATTCCCCCGGCATAAATACAAATGGTAGAGTGGAAAGAATATAACATTAAGCATGAAATAGAGCTGTTTTTTGTTTTGTTTAATTTGGTTTTGTTTTGAGACAGGGTCTTGCTCTGTTGCCCAGGCTAGAGTGCAGTGGCACAATCTTAGCTCCCTGCAGCCTCAAAGTCCTGGGCCCAAGCAGTCCTCTTGCCTCAGTCTCACACATAGCTAGGACTACAGATGTGTGCTACCACACCTAATAGTAAATTTTTTTTTTGTAGAGATAAGGTCTCCCTATGTTGCTCAGGCTAGTCTAGGACCCCTGGCCTCAAGCAATCCTCCCATCTTGGCCTCCCAAAGTGCTGAGATTACAGGTTTAAGCCAACGCACCCAGCCACTCTTGAACTTTTTAACCAGGTAATTCTAGATACAGCTCTGAAGGCAGGAGAAGGAACAAGTGTATTATCTGACACCCTAGTGTACAGAGAAAGCGCTTGCCTGGGGCTCAGGAGACATTCTAGACTGACTTGACCTTGCCTCAAACTAGCTGTATAACTCTGGGTCAATCAGGTAGCTTCTGTTTATCTTCTTTCAAATAGGAACATTTATTAGATTACTCACCCAGGAGAAAGACTTATAAAAAAGTGTGCTCCCCTGGCCGAGTGCGGTGGCTCACGCCTGTAATCCTAGCACTTTGGGAGGCCGAGGTGGGTGGATCACCTGAGGTCAGGAGTTCAAGACCAGCCTGGCCATCATGGTGAAACCCCATCTTTAAAAAAAAAGAAAGAAAGAAAGAAAAAAAGTGTGCTCCCCGACCAAAAAGTAGAAGTAAATGAGAGAGGCAGTGGGATTTAGCAAATGTAAAAAGTATGTACTTTACAGCAACACTACCCTGAAGCTCAGTGTAGGTACTTCATAGAGTCTCACTTTCCCCATCTGTATAATGGGGATAATACTTTCTCTTAGGTTTGTTGTGGGAATTAGAGAACACATGTATATAAAGTGCCTGCTGGTCGGGTGCGGTGGCTCAAGCCTATAATCCCAACACTTTGGGGGGCCGAGGCGGGTGGATCACCTGAGGTCGGGAGTTTGAGACCAGCCTGACCAACATGGAGAAAACCCTATCTCTACTAAAAAAAAATACAAAATTAGCCAGGCATGGTGGCACACACCTGTAATCCCAGCTACTTGGGAGGCTGACGCAGGAGATTGCTTAAACCCGGGAGGTGGAGGTTATGGTGAGCAGAGATAGTGCCATTGCACTCCAGCCTGGGCAACAAGAGCAAAACACTGTTTCAGAAAATAAAATAAAATAAAATGCCTGCTTTGCATCAGTAAGTACTCAAAACAATCTAGTTGCCTTATCTCCTTTTGTTACTTACCAAGGGTTCGAGAGAAGACAGGAAGTGCTGAGCTTAGGACCAGGAGACAGACACAGTTCCCAATTATCTGGGTGGAAGTAGGGAAAGGAGAGGTGAGCGTAGAAGAGCTGCAGGCACTGAGTGCCCATCCACACCCCCGGGTGGCTTCCCCTCCTCCCTCCCAGCTACCTGCGTCATGGTGGTGTCATGCCATCTGGGCCGCAGGCTCCGGAAGAGTGGAGAGCTATAGAAGCCCACAACTGAGGACACCATTAGGTAACTGCCACTGCATTAAGGAAGAACTGGCTGGCTTCTAAAGATTAACACCTCATCTCAAGGTGAACAGAGCTCTCTCCCAGCCCACCTTTTTTTTGTTTTGAGACAGGGTCTCACTTTGTCACCCAGGCTGGAGTGCAGTGGCACAATTTCAGTTCACTGCAGCCTTGACCTTCTAGGCTCAAGTCATCTTCCCACGTCAGCCTCCCGAGTAGCTGGGGATGTAAGCACGCACCACCATGCCTGGCTAATTTTTTGTATTTTTTGTAGAGACCGGGTTTCACCATGTTGCTCAGGCTGGTCTTGAAATCCTAAACTCAAGCAATCCACCCGCCTCAGCCTCCCAAAGTGCTAGGATTACAGGTGTGAGCCACTGCGCCCAGCCTCTTTTTATTTTCTTCTGATAAGATTCTACTGAACTACCAGCCCTTCTTTCAAAATTAAGTCTTTTCCTTCTTTCTGAACTGGAGGCTGATGAAGACTTGCCCCATTTCCCATCACTGTTGCTCAGAGTCCCAAAGGAGACAAAGTCCAAGAAGTGCTCTGTCTAGAGTCCCAGGAGACAAGTTTGGTGAACAGAGGTCATGATGGGTTTCCAGAAGGATACAAGATGAGTACAACCTGAATGACGGCACCAAAGGAGCCCAGCTTGGAGAAGGAGACCTGGCCTAGGGAGGCACCCTGAGGAGTGGAGCAGTGCCACTGTGAGCATTCCCCACCATCAGCAAGCACTACCCAGCACCCAGCCCTCCCGCTGTCCCCAGCTTCTGCCTCCTCTCCCCAGCTATTCTTCGGCCCTCCCCAAAGGATATGGTGGGAGGGCATCCTGGTACCTGCATGCCTCGGGGCATGGCAGCCTCATCGATGAGCAGCTCCAGGATGTGGATGGCCACAATGAGCACAGACAGGCCCTGTGTGAGGCAAGGTTAGACTCCCATCCCACCCCAGACCACAGCTGGACCCAGAGCTAAAGAAATAGGCAGAGACTCTGGTCCAACATTTTCAGTTTCCAAGACTAGCTCTGCTTCCAATGAGCTGTGTGGGACCTTGTCGAGGTTGTTATTAGCAACAGAGTGCCTTCGAGGACATTATAAGATACATCCCTTCTAGGTGGAAGGATTGCAAAAAGGCAGAATAGGAAAAGGTACCTCTCTTCAATAAGATCTATTCCTGAGTCCACAGAGGAATGGACTAAATTTCAGTGCTTATTCTCATCCCAGGGCAAACCTGCACAACTACTCCTTGGCCCTGTGTGACCTTGGGCAAGTCACTCAACTCTGTCTCTTCATCTACAAAATGGGAATTGATGTGCTCAGCATAGGCAGGACATAAAAGTAGGCACTCAGTGAGAGGCAACTACTATTACTGATGATAACCAGGTCCCCACATCACCTCCCCTCTCCCTGAGAAGGCCTCAAGTACTGAGAGTCCACTCCCCACCTCTGGGGCTGGTATACCCACCGTCAGCACCAGCAAGCACAGCATGGCCACGGGGTAGCCCAGGTTCCGCTGCCAGGCTGAAGCCTTCCGCCGCTTCTCTGTGTAGGGATGGGAAGCTGTCAGCAAGCACCGAGAACCAGGGGCTACTCTCCTTGGGGAAACTCATGTATCCCAACCCCTACTAACCCACATACCCAGCAGGACCCTCTGTGTCTGCAGAGCCAGGACCTGTCTGTGTAGCAGCTCCATGTCTAAAGGCAGCCAGCAGGAAGTAGGATCTGAGGGCAGAGAAGATGGTGTTGCTCCCAAGTCCTGTAGCCCCTCCCCAGGCCAAGCCCACCACTAAAGCAGGGAAGAACTGCAACTCACTACAGATCCTGCGGGTCAGGGCTGCCTCCTCAAAGGCTGAGCAGTACAGTTGCTCCTCCAAGTCTTCCAGCAGCTAGGGGCAGGGGAAAGGAAGAGACTAACTGTCAGAGGCTCCCTGACCCAAAGGCCCCAGGAGAACCCTGTTCCTCCCAGGGCTCCGTAATCCCAGTCCTTCCCCAAACCCTCATTCACCACCCTGTGGCCAGCAGCTTTGCTCAATCCCTCCCAAATGCCTTGAGTTCTGCCCTGCGTGTCTGGTGACCAGCTCTGCATGATAGGGGTACAGGATACAGGAACGAACAAAGGCTGCAGCCCTCTCCAAGTTGTACACTATACAACCATAGAGTTGTTTCATTGTTTGCTCCAGCTCTGCAGGAAGCTCACCCTGCAGGATCAAAGACCAACGAATACCACATACCCGGGGCTTGACCAGCAGCTTCCCAGTGACCGAGAACATCCGGGCAAGACCCAGCGGAGTACACACTGTGGAGACAAGAGCCAGTCACCTGCCAGACCCTGCTGTCTACCCCTTCCCTAACATGCCCCTCCATTCCCTCTCCTTCTAGCCTGGTTAGTCTGGCCCAAGGACCCTACCCATTCCCTCCCAGACCCTGTACACTCACCCAGGAGTAGCAGAACCCCGAGGAAGGAGATGCATGAGTAGAGGTAGGGGAGATAGTACTCCCAGAAGTCTAAGGATAAAAAAAGAGGCATGTCAACTCATTTCTCCTTGCTCACTGGGGGCTGACAGGCCTCAGAGTCTAGACAAGGGCACAGTCCCCACAGGGGTTAAGCAAGTAATATAAATGAAGAAAGCTGGCCAGCATTAGCAGAAGAGGGAGAGGCAGGGCCTATAGTAAACTGGAGATCCTAACACCAAACAAAAGGGCACAACTGCTATTTGGCCCCCATCACCAGGGACTAATGTAGCCAGATCTTCTCCTTGTCAGGCAAAGTTAGATATCTGGATATTAATGTGAAATCTCCCAATTTAAAATGTAAGTAACTGAATAATATATATTTCAAAAACCATTGCATGGGCCCAATGAAACATTTCTGTAGGTTGGATTTGGCCAGAAGTCTATCGGCTTGAAACGTCAGTCTAAGGGAAAAGGTGCCACCTTCTCCACTTTAGAGGGTTACAGTCATTCCAGGCAGGGGGACATGGGCCAACTGAAGAACCACACAGCCTGGAGGAAGCTGGGCTGCTCACCATAGAGTGACTCTCTGCTGGCCTTGTTGTTGTCCACAATGGCTAACGCCACCCACACCATACCCAGCACCAGCAGCGTGAGGAGCATCAACATCACCACCGTCTCATAGACCCGGCCCAGAACACCCTATGGGAGGAGGCAATAGGTGAAGGGGAAAAGGAGGTTAACATCAGGGCAGCGTGGGGAAAGACATCGGAGATGGCGGCTGGCCTGTGGGAACCAGAGATCTGGGTTCAGGAGATCAGAGATGGTTTTCCTCTTATTCTGCTGTTGCTCTGTCTTCCCACTCCCCAGTTAAGGTCACCCCACATACTGGGTGTTCTTCATTTCCATCTCCTTTCTCCAGACCCATTCCTTGTCGTCTGCTGCTCTGGGAGGCTGACGTCTAAGGTCTGCATCCCACAAGCTCTTTGCTGGTTTGGCATCCAGCAGGAAAATGGAAGGTAGAAAGAGGTAAGGGTATGTTTCCTGTGCTTCCTCCCACCTTTGCCACCATGGTTTTGGTACTGACTATCACTAAGGTAACAGCTCCTCTCTGGGTAGCTTCACATCCCTAGCTTCAGCTATTGGGAGGTTCTAGAAACCATTTCCTCCCTTTGTCCCTAGAGGCCTAAAGGTGGAAATAACTTCCTGCTGTCACTATAGCCTCAAACTTCCTTTAACTAAACCTCTGCAAATAGCCTCTTTATTAAAATCTCTTCAGTTGAACTATGTGAGGGGAATTCCATTTCCCGCCTGGATACATATCCCTACTTACCTTTCTGGAGCCAGCAAAGCCCTCAGATTCAGTGAAGAAATATGCAAAGGGCATGAGGAAGATGAGGGACAGGTTGGAGAAGAGAAAAACGAGGTTCCAGAGGCCTAGAGCAAAAAAGGAAAAGCAGAGGTGGTCAGTAAGGGGAGGGGCAACCCATAGGAGACTGACCATTTGCAGGAGAAGCAGAGAGGGAAGGTGCAGCATATGACTGATTGGCCCAGGACTGCCTGAGTCTGCCTGACTCTATCTGCTCTCTGCTCCCTATCCCCACCCCAAGCCACCTCCAGGAGCCACACACCATGGATGAGGGAGCCGTTGAGCCACTGGATGTAGTAGTTCCGAGGCAGGGAGAGCAGCACCTCATTGCTGATGATGGAGAAGGGCAGGAGCAGGACAGCACCCAGGGCAACTGCCAGGGTAAAGGTGCACAGCTCAAGCCTGGGCAGAGAAGGGGAGAGTGTCCTTGCTCAGCTCAGGACTCACTACTCTGTGCTGGAGAAGCCCCATTTGTCCTGAGGGCACCTGTGGCTTTGAGAACCAGTTGTAGCAATGAAAGAGCTAGGGAAGGAGCCGTCCGGCTGGGGTTCTACCCACTGCCGCCCCACCCTAGTCCTTTACCTCCAGGGAAGCCCGAGCACATGGGATGGGCACAGCCTCAGGCATTCACAGGAACCTGGTCACCTGCCATGACAGATGCTCAGGCTGTCCCAGGAATGTGGTCCTCCTATACATGCCTGTAGGTTACGCCAGGTATGATTCCAAAGCCAGGGGGCCTGGCTTCTCTTCTATGCTCAGGGATATGGTTTTTTTTGAGACGGAGTCCCGCTCTGTCACCAGGCTGGAGTGTAGTGGCGCAATCTTGGCTCACTGCAACCTCCATCTCCTGGGTTCAAACAATTCTCCTGCCTCAGCCTCCCAAGTAGTTGGGACTACAGGTGCGCACCACCACGCCCAGCTAATTTTTGTAATTTTAGTAGGGTTTCACCATGCTGGCCAGGATGGTCTTGATCTCTTGACCTCATGATCTGCTCGCCTCAGCCTCCCAAAGTGCTGGGATTACAGGCGTGAGCCACTGTGCCTGGACTAGGTATATGGATTTCTGAGCTTGCCTCTTTTAGACCAGATAAGCACAAGTTCATGCCATATGGCTATGCCCTGTACAAAGGCACGAGGGCAAAGGAGGAAAAGGAGAAACTGAAACCTAGCTTCATAGCCCTGGGCTGCATCCACTGAAGAGGGGCACTTCTATCTCATTGGTCCATCAAGGGTAGAGGACCACCTTCTGATCTATTGACTTGGAGGAGTCATCGCTCTCTCATTCTCTGTATGTGCTAGTGAACATTAGCAGCCTGGAATATGAGCCTTCCTCTCAGACCAAGCATGGCCCTCCCTCAGGGGTTCCCACCTTCCCCACACCCTGCTCTTTTTCCATCAATCTACATCCCCACTCCATTCCCTCCCTACTGGCTGCTGGGAGGTGAAGCCAAGCTGGAGCCATTTCCGGTGACTCAGGCCCCAGCTGATGTTCCTGGCCATGAGGTTCCCAGAAGCTTCTGGCCTAACCAGGGAGACAGGAACAGCAGCTTTTCTGAGCGTACCCAGGATGAGGTAAAGCCGGAAGCAGCAAGAAATAGGGTGGAAGCAGAAACTCTCTCTTCACTCTGTGTGACTTCTCTCTTCTCCCTCCAGCTCCAGGGCCTCCCTGGATCCCAGTTCCTAAAGACCACTGGTGTCAGTTGCTGAGGCAGGGATACTTACGCAATCTTGTTGACTGTGGCATCTTCATCATCCACTGTAAGAGACAGAGGCATGGGGAAGAGGCAGGACATCAGTGAACAGCTCTGAGGCCATCTGTATTACAATGTGCTCCCCGCCCCATCCTTGCCCCCTGAAAGAAGGCAGAGCTAAACAGCAGGCTCTGGGAGACCATACATTAGGAACCCCATAGCCTGTTCTCCAGCCAAGGTGGCAGCTTAAAAATCAGTGGTCCCAGGTGAAGAGAATATAAGCCAGACATTCCTATACTTCTTTCCTCCTCCCTAGATCTCACCCATTACAGGTTCCTCTTTATAGCTCAAAGTATTAATACAATAAACAATTATTGGCTTGTTACATCAGTGGCTGGGTCCAGGAAAGGGAAAAGAGAGGAGCGAGAAGGAGAGATTCACAGAGAAAGTCCCCAGGGGAATTACTCTAGGGTAGCTGCCTTGTTGAGTGGGGACTCATCCTGAGCCATCATGAGAGAAGGAAAGGCTGGGGCTAGGAAATGGGGCAAGTGTGCCCCCACTCCCAATTACACAATGTCTAGGGAAGGAAAGCTGCAATCTGAGCATACTCAGGGTCCCCATAAAGAGAAAGGCCACCATCACCAGGTGCCCCAGTCACCAGGGAGGTCTCTGATCCCGGCTGTGGGAACACCAGGGGAGGAGATGACACAGAACCTGTGCCCATAATGACATTCGCCTGGCAGTTGCCCACTTCAGGTTCACAAAGGGCTTTCACATTAACCATCTCCTTTGGTCCACACAATGGAGTAGGTAGACATTGTTATGCCCATTTTTTAGTATAACACTGAGTATCAGAACTATTACATGACTTGCCCAGCAGACACTTCCATCTAGCTGCCCTTGCCCCTGACTGTGCAGGAAGGGACGCTGAAGAGGCAAAGGCTCCAGAACAGCCCCGCACAGCCGCTGCTCCTTTCCCAGTGGACACCATAGGCCCATTCCCCTGAGGCTGGCCCATGGCAACAGGGACTCTGGCAGAAGGGAGGGAAGTCACAGTACCTGTGGTGAACTCAGCAGGCTTCTTGAAGCGGGTCAGGAAGATGTGGCAGAGGATGTACAGTGTTGCAAACAGAAGTGTTGAGATCTGCGGCAGAACGTGAGCTGGGATGAGAAGATCTAACCTTCAGCACACTCCACAGCCCCAAGAGCCTCTCTGTTAATTCCATGGCATCACTTCCTCAAGATAAGGCTCCATACTTCCAGGGGTTCCATCTGGAGCCTTATCTTGAGGCTGCGATCCCAGTGATTTCCCAGGTACTTCCTTCTAGTCAGGGCCCCAGGGGCCTCTAAGACAGGCCAGACAGGGGCTGCCCCATGCACCTGGGGAAACAGCACCATGCCCAGCCCTACAAGGACTTTCCTGGGAGAAAACAGTTTCAGCCCAACTCTGGTTGGTAAATGGGTAAAAGAAAACTCCTAGAAATGTACAATGCACACTTATCTAAAACCGGCTACAGAACCAGAGGGAATTTACTCTGAGCACATTATTGGAAAGGGAAGCAGGTTTGAGGGGAGGAAGATATCTGCATTGTCCTGGCACCCCATCACTACCACACCCTCCTACCTCCACCCACACTGCTGCCTTGACCCAAAGTAGGTGTCATGTTTCTAGACCAAGTCACAACTTCTATTCCATGCTTATTCAGGGGCCCTGAAAGACCAGGTCTGCTCTGCGCCAAACCAGAGCCTCATTTAATCCTCTACCCCTAACAGTGGGCTTTAGTTGGGGCCCAACATCTACAATGTTTCTAAAGCTGGCTGAACTGCCAAGTGACAGTGATGGCAGAACTCGGCCAGGGTAATCTGCATATTCATTCCTACCCTACCCCGGGTAAGCTGCTACTGCCCAGAGGAGGACCCATTGGCCAGCTTGGCTCTAATCAAGACCAGAGAGTGTTGGCCAGGCATGGTGGCTCATACCTGTAATCCCAGCACTTTGAGAGGCCAAGGCAGGTGGATCACTTGAGGTCAAGAGTTCGAGACAAGCCTGACCAACATGGTAAAACCCTGTCTCTACTAAAAATATAAAAATTAGCTCAACGTGGTGGTGGAGGCCTGTAATCTCAGCTACTTGGGAGGCTGAGGCACGAGAATCACTAGAACCTGGGAAGCGGAGGTTGCAGTGAGCAGAGATCATACCACTGCACTCCAGCCTGGGTGACAGAGTGAGACTAGGTCTCAAAAAAAAAATCCAGAGAGTCTCAAGAAGAGAAGTTATTGTGTTTGAGACAGGCCAAGAGGACAGGATCAGTTTCATGGGTCTTCCAATCTCCAGAAAGGGCTGACCCCACAGGGAATCCACATATAGCTATCTACACAAGGAGGGAAGAATCCACAGAGACGCAGGAGAACCATCGACCTAAAGCAAAGTCATAGCTTTTGACATTAGGGAAGCAGAATAGAAGGAGCCACTCAGGGCAGGGCGCGATGGCTCACGCCTGTAATCCCAGCACTTTGGGAGGTCAAGGTGGGTGGATCACGAGGTCAGGAGTTTGAGACCAGCCTGGCCAATATGGTGAAACCCCATATCTACTAAAAATACAAAAATTAGCCAGGCATGATGGTGCACACCTATAGTCCCAGCTACTTGGGAGGTTGAGGAAGAAGAATCACTTGAACCTGGGAAGCAGAGGTTGCAGTGAGCCAAGATTGCGCCACTGCACTCCAGCCTGGGTGACAGAGTGACAGACTGAGACTCCGTCTCAAAAAAAAAAAATAAATAAATAAATAAATAAATAAAGGGGCCACTCAGATTGTAGCTGCAGGATTTTTATAGCCTGTGTTCTGCCCTGGGCTTGCGTAACAGCCAGGAAGGTGGGAGGGCTCAAAAGGTCATGCTGAAGTTCCACGCAGTTACAGAGGAGGCTAGGTTGTTCTCTAGCCTCCTGATGACAGCCAGGTGGGTGAGGCACCAGAAGTCTCCAGGCTGCCCTTAGCCAGCACTGATGTTCTCAGCTCATGGGATTAAAGGATGGGGGAGACATCCAGGAGGCTGCTTCTGTCCAAGGTCTCATCCCTCCCTGTTCTCTAGGAATGTAAGCCTCTGGCCCAACACTGTCTCAAGGCCAGGGTGTGCCTCCGCAATATGCCCAACCCACCATGTGGACTGTCCACCAAGAAACACATGAGGAAGCCTTGCCAAAAGCATACTTCTACTAGAGTTGCACACACAGACTAATGTACTTTCCAGTCCTCACAGATAAGAGCAGACCTAATTATGTCCTGGCTCAACTTACCCCTCCTCCAATCAGGCTGCCCAGGGCTGGCTAGAGCCCAGCCTGAGAAAAATGAAGAGAATGACCCCAACACTGGCTTCCCCTACTTATTAACATTTCTTTCTGTTTTTCCAAACTATTCCCTTGCCATTTAGTATTTGGGGATGAGGGTTGCCCCAGGGAGCTCTGGGAAAGGAAACAGAGAAGAAACCAGAGAAGTGAGAATTCAAAGCAAGGCTGAGGAAGATAGGACTCCCTAAGTTCCACTGGGTACTCCTACCCCAGAAGTGGAGTCCACTTCTGTACGGCAGGTTCAGCTGTCGCTCTAAGTGGCAGGGAGGGCGTAAGGAAGAGCATCCAGGTACCCTCTGAAGCACAGGGAGGACCACTCACCGGGGAAACCCCGGAATGGCTGGGAGGCTGGGAACCCACTCTTGTAAGGTTTCAAACAAACACTAATGAGAAAGAAAAAAGATGAGGGGAAAACGTGGTTGTTCCTCATCTCTACATATTAGAATCCACCCCAGTAAGAGTCCTTTCTTCCAAAGCAGGAGACGATCCAAGTCCCCAGATTTCTCACAGCTGTCATCCCTACACCTCCCGTCTTTTCTGGAATCAAGCTCAGTGTGACGACGTCTCCCCTTCGTCCAACGTCAGCTGGGTTTGCCCTCAATCCAGTGTGAGCGCAAGCAAAGCCATCCTTCCCCGAGTATCAGACTAAGGCAGACTCCGCAGGCCCTCAGACCCCGGAGTCCCCCGACAGGAAAACGCGCGCGGTGAGTGGTGGGAGGGAAGGCCGGGGGAGGGGCGTGTGGGGAGGAACGGAAACGGCGGCCTTTGTTTATCACGCAGGGACCCAATTGATCCCATCTCGGGGTTCGCCAGCCCAGCACCCGCCCTTCTGCCCGGACTGAGGCCTCTGTCGCCCACCGCTGGTCCAGGCAGAGTTTGACGGCGCTCTGAAGCTCGGACCCCAACCTCCCCTCTCCCGCAACCGCTGCTTCTCCCCGCCGGGGCCCCGCACTCACAATGCACTCCCGGACCCTCTCGTGGAAAAGCTGTTCTCGCACCGATAGTACTTCGTAGTCAGCTGCTTCCATACTCTGCTCAGCATGACTGGAGCAGGGGTGCCTCCGGGTCCGGGGAGGACGAGCGGGGAGGAAGCCGCCGCCGCCGCCGCCGCCGCCGCCGCCGAGCACCCGGACCCAGCCTAGCAGCCTTTCCTCGCAGCCTGCGACAGAAACTCAAGCAGTCTGGGGCTCACAGTCGTCCCCACGCCCCGCCCTTAAAGGGGCAGGCACCACCCGCCTCGTTTTAAGTGCTTTGGCGTCCTTTTGCTCCCTCCCCTTTAAGGTGTGGCCGCCGTCACGTTTCAACGCAAACACCCGCCACCAGGCTCGCTACAGGGAAGCGCCGCTGAGGTTCCATCTTTTTAAGAGATTGAGTGACGACACAAGGGATGGGCGGGTTCCTTCCAGGGAGAGGAACTCATTGGCTCCCGGAGAGCTGCCGCTCATCGCTTGAGGAGCGTTGATAGGCTCGCCCTGTGAAGGAAGGCGGGATCTTTTGGGCCTACCCTTGCCCAGTCTAAAATTGAGCAACTGTCTTTCTCATCTCGAAAAGTAACGGTTCCTGGATTTTAGTAGCAGCCGGGATTTTAGTTTGACTTTGGTTAAATGAACCATTTGGATCAGTCCAGCCAGAAAGGATGTGAGGGCACCCTAGGGGTTCTGAAGGGTACCGCTGCCCAGGAACCCCTGGTAGCAGTATTTTCTGTGTGTTTGTGTTGGGGTGCTCCTCCCCACGCCCTCACCCTGCCTTCCTGCCACCAGGAGGTTTCACTCAGTCATTTTTGTGGAAGGCCTAGTGTGTGCTAGATCAAATACTGAAAAATACTGGATAGAGATCTGTAGAAATATTCTGAAACTTTGTGAAGAAGTGCCCACAAGAATCGTTGAAGAGTCGGGCTGAGTCAAACATTAGCTAACCACTTACTATGTGCCATTTACGTTATAGTCTTTATCTCAGCGGTGTTACCCAGGCTGATCTGGAACTCCTAGCCTCAAAGTGCTGGCCCTCCCAAAGTGCTGAGATTACAGGTGTGACCCACCCAGCCCATTATCTCATTTTTAACATGACAACAACCCTTCAGAGGAAGGTATTGTGAGTTGGCTTTTTTTTTTTTTTTTTTTTTTTATACCGAGTTTTGCTCTTGTTGCCCAGATTGGAGTGCAATGTTGCGATCTCGGCTCACTGCAACCTCTGCCTCTTGGGTTCAAGTGATTCTCCTGCTTCAGCCTCACGAAGAGCTGGGATTACAGGCATGCACTACCATGCTCATCTAATTTTGTATTTTTAGTAGAGACAGGATTTCACCATGTTGGTCAGGCTGGTCTCGAACTCCTGACCTCAGGTAATCCTCCCGTCTCGGCCTCTCAAAGTGCTGGGATTATAGGCATGATCCACCGTGTGCGGCCGTAATTTGACTTTTACTTATTCATATTCTAGAGACAGTTTTGCTACATTGCCCAGGCTGTAGCACAGTGGCTATTCACAGGGGCAACCATGGCACACTATAGAATCCATCACCTGAACTCAAGCGATCCTCCTGCCAGGGCCTCCAGAGTAGCTGGTACTAAATGTGTGTGCTACCAATCCTGGCTTTGCACATGCCCAAGTTCACACATTTAAGGAATGCAAATTACCTTCCTGTGGCCTTGGTACCTGTACTGTTTAGGAAGTCCCACTGTCATGGAATTGAACCTTCTCTCTAAATTGGAGGGGATTCTTGGAAAGAAGAAAAAAAAATCCCCACTGATGCTTGAAAATTAAATTAATTAATAAATACATAAGAGGGGAGCAGTGTATAAACACATACATACATTATATACTCGTCTTTGATGATAGCAAGATAATGAGAGGACCTGAAGAGCCTTTTTCTCTTAGTAATCGGAACTAAGAGTGAACAGAACTCCCATGGGGAGAATGAGTAGAGATTCCTGAAGTGCTGGAATTATGAGCCACCGTGCCAGGAGAACATAGCTAGCTGGGTCCTTGGCTGCACTGCAAGGAAGGAAAGGAGAACACAGGGAAGTGGCTTGGGCTGACTGAGTATGTTTTAGAACAAATATGAATGGATCAAAGCTGTGACCTGGAGGAGCTTGCAGCTTGTTAGGGAAGGATGCCCTGATGCTAAACCCTTCAAAGATATTTATTTCAACTATGAGAAGCCATGTGCTTCAGTGATTATTACTGAAACACATGTCAAATCTTGTAACTCCTCAAAACCCCTCAAAACCCATTGCACTTAAAAATTCACCTCCTGCCGGCCGGGTGCAGTGGCTCACGCCTGTAATCCTAGCACTTTGGGAGGCTGAGGTGTGTGGATCACCTGAGGTCAGGAGTTCAAGACCAGCCTGGCCATCATGGTGAAACCTCATCTTTATTTAAAAAAATTTTTTTCTAAAAATATGGAGCGCTTCACGAATTTGCGTGTCATCCTTGCGCAGGGGCCATGCTAATCTTCTCTGTGTCGTTCCAATTTTAGTATATGTGCTGCCAAAGCAAGCACGTGAAACCCCATCTTTATTAAAAAAAAAAAAAATTCACCTGCCTAGGCCAGGTGTGGTGGCTCACGCCTGTAATCCAAGCACTTTGGAGGCCAAGGTGGATGGATCACTTGAGGTCGGGAGTTCAAGACCAGCCTGACCAACATGGTGAAACCCCATCATTTTTATTTATTTATTTATTTATTTATTTTCTTGAAACCCAGTCTTTTAAAAAAAATGTAAAAAAAAAAATTTACCTGCCTAAAATAAGCCTACGAGACCCTCAGAGGTTGCAAAATGTTGGCCTTTGGGCTGCATCAGACAGGCCGTTTGGTTTGGCTTACAGTGTTTTTAATTAATTAATTAATTAATTAAATTAATTAATTAATTTATTTATTTACTTATTTATTTATTTTAAAGATGGGGGTCTCACCATGTTGGTCAGGCTGGTCTTGAACTCCCAACCTCAGGTGATCCACCTGCCTTGGCCTCCAAAGTGCTTGGATTACAGGCATGAGCCACCACGCCTATTTATTTATTTATTTTTAAGAGACGGGGTCTCGCTATGTTGCCCAGGCTGGAGTGCAGTGGCTATTCACAGGCACGATCCCACTCCTGATTACCACGGGAGTTTTGACCTGCTCCCTTTCCGACCTGGGCCAGTTCACCCCTCCTTAAGCAACCTGGTGGTTCCTGGCTCCCGGGAGGTCACCATATTGATGCCGAACTTAGTGCGGACACCCGATCAGGCATAGCGCACTACAGCCCAGAACTCCTGGCCTCAAGAGATCCTCCAGCCTCAGCCTCCCGAATAGTTGGGACTACAGGCACGCACCACCGCGCCTGGTGGCTTGCAGTGTTTTTAACCATTTGAACCAATATTTAAAAATCAGAAGATGACACATACCTCTCTTATTTTTTTATTTTTATTTTTTAAGACAAAGTTTCCCAAGCTGGTCTTAACCTCCTAGGATCAAGCAATCCTCTCACCTCAGCCTCTCAAAGTGCTGGGATTACAAGCATGAGCCACTGCGCCCAGCCCATATTCCCATCTCTTAAATAGAAGACATGGTAGAGTTGGGCAATAAGGACCTACGACTCTGTAGATGGGCCAGGATGTGCCCTAGGCTTCCATAACCCTCATCACTCAGCTTTACGCTGTACAAGTTGTTCCATTTACATTGTCAGCCTAGCTGTGTGCTTGAGTTTGTGGTCTGTAACCGAGTCCCTCTCTACTGCAACTTGGTATCACCTTAACCCTGGCCTTTTGTCAGTGCCTGGGGGACCCTGCCAAGTTCTTTCCCATCTCTGGATCCTGTCTCAAAAATAAATAACTTTTTTTTTTGAGACGGAATTTCACTCTTGTTGCCCAGGCTGGAGTAAAGTGGCACAATCTTGGTTCACTGCAACCTCCCACCTCCCAGGTTCAAGTGATTCTCCTGCCTCAGCCTCCGGAGTAGCTGGGATTACAGGCATGCGCCACTACACCTGGCTAATTTTGTATTTTTAGTAAAGACAGGGTTTCTCCATGTTGGTCAGGCTGGTCTTATCTCAAACTCCTGACCTCAGGCTACCTGCCCGCCTCAGCCTCCCAAAGTGCTGGAATTACAGGCATGAGCCACCGTGCTTGGCCTCTTTTCTAAGATAAACATCGTCAGTTCTCTGAAATACTCTGCCTAGTACTCCTTACCATTTCCCTCACCCCTTAGAGAAAACTCCATTGTCTATGTTCCTCTTGAAGCGAGGTGCCCAAACTGAATAAGAGATTACATAGGACCGGCACGGTAGCTCATGCCTGTAATCCCATCACTCTGGGAGGCCGAGGCAGGTGGATCATGAGGTGAGGAGTTCGAGACCACCCTGACCATATGGTGAAACCCCATCTCTATTAAAAATACAAAAATTAGCCAGGCATGGTGGCGGGCACCTGTAATCCCAGCTACTCAGGAGGCTGAGGCAGGAGAATTGCTTGAACCCAGGAGGCAGAGGTTGCAGTGAGCTGAGATTGCACCATTGCACTCTAACCTGGGTGACACAATGAGACTCCATCTCAAAAAAAAAAAAAAAAAGGAAAGAAAGAAAGGAAAAGGGAAGGCTCAGGAGAGGAGAGGAGGGGAGGGGGAAGTGGGGAGGGGAGAGGAGGGGATAGGCAAGATTACACCAGCTAGCTGAGGCTGTTGGCTCACGCCTGTAATCCCAGCACTTTAGGAGGCTGAGGCAGGCCAATCACGAGGTCAGGAGATTGAGACCCTCCTGGCAACACAGTGAAACCTCATCTCTACTAAAAATACAAAAAATTAGCTGGGCATGGTGGCATGTGCCTGTAGTCCCAGCTGTTTGGGAGGCTGAGGCAGGAAAATCACAGGAACCCAGGAGCCAGAGGTTGCGGTGAGCTGAGATTGCGCC
>CAUYLG010045520.1:0-192683 GCA_963573385.1 Cacajao melanocephalus | reverse complement strand
ACACACACACACACACACACACACACAAACACTGCTGAAAAAAATCAGAGATGATACAAACAAATGGAAAAACATTTCATGTTCATGGATTGGAAGAATTAATATTGTTAAAATGGACATACTGCCCAAAGCAGTCTATATTCAATGCTATTATTATCAAACTATTTAATTATCGTTTGTCACAGAATTAGAAAAAACTATTTTGAAATTCATATGGAGTCACAAAAGAGTCTGAATAGCCAAAGCAATTCAAATCAAAAAGAACAAAGCCGGAGACATCACATTACCCGACTTCAAGCTGTATTATCAGGCTACAGTAACCAAAACAGCATGGCAGTGGTTAAAAACAGGCACATAGACCAATGGAATAGAATAGAGAACCCAGAAACAAAGCCACACACTTACAGCCATCTGATCTTTGACAAGGTTAGCAAAAATAACCAATGGGGAAAGGACTCCCTATTCAATAAATGGTGCTGGTATAACCAGCTAGCCATATGTAGAAGGATGAAATTGGACCCCTACCTTTTACCACATATAAAAATTAAATTATAGTTTAAATCTAAGACTTTATAAAAATCCTCAAGAAAGCCCAGGAAATAACCTTCTGGACATTAGCCTTGACAAGGAATTTATGAGTAACTCCCCAAAAGCAATTGCAAACAAACAAACAAAAAACAAGTGGGACATAATTAAATGAAACAGCTTTTGCCTAGCAAAAGAAACTCTGAAGAGGGTAAACAGATAACCCACATAATGGGAGAAAATATTTGCAACTATGTATCCGACAAGGGTCTAATATCCACAATCTACAAGGAACTTAAACAATTCAACAAGCAAAAAACATATAACCCCATTAAAAAGTAGGCAAAGGACATGAACAGACTTCTCAGGAGACATGCAAGCAGCCAACAAACGTGAAAAATGCTTCACATCACCAAGCATCAGAGAAATGAAAATCAAAACCACAATGCAATACCATCTCACATCAGTCAAAATAGTGATTATTAAAAGGTAAAAATAATAAGGCAAGGCTGTGGAGAAAAGGGAAAGCTTATATACCGTTAGTGAGAATGTAAATTAGTTTAGCCACTGTGGAAAGCAGTTTGAAGATTTTTCAAAGAACTTAAAACAGAACTACCATTTGACCCACCAATCCCATGAGTGGGTGTATACTTAAAGGAAGATAAATCATTTTACAAAAAAGACGCATGCACTTGTATGTTTAGTACAGCACTATTCACAATAGCAAAAACATGGAATCAACCTAGGTGTCCATCAACGGTGGATTGAATAAAGAAAATGTGGTACATATAGACCATGGAATACTATGCAACCATAAAAAAGAATTAACAACAGGACCAGAAAACCAAATACTACATGTTCTCACTTATAAGTAGGAGCTTTACATTGGATACTCATGGACATAAAGATGGCAACAATGCCAGGCACGGTGGCTCACACCTGTAATTTCAGCACTTGGGGAGGCTGAGGCAGGTGAATCTTGAGGTCAGGAATTCAAGACCAGCCTGGCCAATATGGTGAAACCCAGTCTCTACTAAAAATACAAAAATTAGCTAGGTGTGGTGGCAAGCACCTGAAGTCCCAGCTACTCAGGAGACTAAGGCAGGAGAATCACTTGAACCTAGAAGGCAAAGGTTGTAGTGAGCCAAGATTGCACCACTGCACTCCAGCCTCGGCACTAGAATGAGGTGCCATCTCAAAAAAAAAAAGATGGCAAGCTGGCAACAATAGACACTGGGGACTACTAAAAAGGGAGAAGAGGAGGGGAACAGGGCTGAAAAACTACCTATTGGGTGCTGTGCTCACTTGCTGGGTGACGGGTATATTCATACACCAAACCTCAGCATCACGCAATATGCTCATGTATAACAAACCTACACATGTACCCCCTGTATCCAAAATCAAATCTGAAATTATTTTAAAAAGAAGTCTCAGGTATAGGCAGGCATTGTGTCTCTTGAGTCTTAGGGATGGGACTTTCTCAGTGGTCCTCTTTTTCCGTTAGCTGTAGGTCTGGGCCCAAAACATATACTTGCTTTTTCCTGTGGCTGGAGAGTTTGTCCCCAACCTTTCTCCTTCTCCCAGGTGCAATGGCTTCTTTACTAGTGCCCTAAGAGTGACAGGGATTTTTGCTTCCCGCCGACATTTTAAGGCGTTTGTTCTGTAGGGGAGATATCAGGGACAAGGTGGCTTTATGCATTTCCCTTGGGGGCAGCTGTTACTTTCTCCCAGGCTTGTAGTACATGGGTTGCTATCTGAAGTCTCTTGTCCTGCTCCCAACCTTTTTTGTGTGTACTCAGTAAGGTCTGTGGGAAAAAGCCTGCAAGAAGGGGTAAATTCTCCTTTGTCTGGGTCTCCAGGGGTTTAATAGTCTCTTGCTAGCCTAAACTAAGCCCTTAGCAATTTGCTAAAAAATTTCACTGAATTATCCTTATCTGGGACCAGTGGCCTGGTAATCAGGTGCTTGTGTTTGTCTCTCTTTGGAGATGTAGACATTTCCTCAGGTTTTTTGGATTTGCTGATTTCCCTTTCAACCTCAGCTCTCTGATAGGTTCCATAAAAGTAAATTTGTAGATTGTCCAAAATGTTGGGAGGTGTAAGGGTAGAAGCAATGTTCTTTCCAGTGTATATATTCTAAGTGGGCAACAAATGAATAATTTAAAAAACATTGTTTATTTTTTCAGTTGACAAGAGTTTAGAATACTAATTTTTTTTTTTTTTTTGAGACAGAGTTTTGCGCTTGTTGCCCAGGTGCAGTGGTGCGATCTTGGCTCACTGCAGCCTCCGCCTCCTGGGTTCAAGCAAGTCTCCTGCCTCAGCCTCCTGAGTAGCTGGGATTATAGGCATGTGCCACCACGCCCAGCTAATTTTGTATTTTTAGTAGAGATGGGGCATTTCCATGTTGGTCAGGCTGGTCTCAAACTCCTGACCTCAAGTGAGCTGCCCACCTCGTCTTCCCAATGTGCTGGGATCACAGGCATGAGCTACTGTGCCTGACCTAGAATACTGTTTCTCATGGTGTCATCTCCAGACCATCTGTAATCAGAATGGTGAGTATATTAAAAATGTTGATTCTGAAGCCACTCTCTAGACATATAAATCTGAAAATCCAAGGGCATTCATATTATGAAGCTCACCAGGTGATTCTTATACATTTTTAAAGTTTAAGAATTGTTGGGTTCAAAATTAGTGGTTTGAAGCTCAGAACACGATACTCTAAAATATGGTGCTTTGGTATGCTAAATACTTAGAACTGAACAAGATTGGCAAGGTCTCAGAAGCAAGGTCTTTCTGACCTGTCTCTCACCTGTCCTTCTTTCTGGAAGCAAGTCATAGAATTCCTCTTCCCCCAAAGCGGGTCACAGAAACTAAAACTTCTCTCCCCAAAGCAAGCTGCAAAACCTAAAAAGTTCACTCTCTGATCTTCTTCCTTATGTGACAGTTGTTCTGTCCTATGCATGGAGGAAAGAGTGTTACACAGAGAGGCCAAGAAGAGTCTGGACAAGGCTTGCTGCTTGCTCTTCCAACACCCTGTGTCTACTACTATTAGTTCATACTATTTTGTCCAATCACATTTTACACAGTGATCCATTTTTCATTGAAACCAAGCATAAAAATTAATATTTTCTCCTGGGTTGTTGGTTCTTCATTTCTTTCTTTTTCCTTTTAAGAGACAAGGTCTTTCCATGTTGCCCAGGCTGGACTCAAACTCCTGGGCTCAAGCCATCCTCCCACCTCAGCCTCCTGAGTAGTTGGGACTATAGGCAGACACCATCACGCCCAGCTCTTAGGTCTTCATTTCTGAAGTCTCCTGTGTCGCATAACATTTTGGTTTTAAATAAATTTGAAATGCTTGCCTCTGATTAATTTTTATTTTGTTATAGGAGTGTTGGTTTTAATCCTTGTGATGGGTGATCAAAAAGGCATCACACGTTTTTTCACCCTTACAGCAGGAAAAATGTATTCGCACTTATGATGTATCAGTGTAGGAAGAGAATTGCTTTCCTCTACTTTTCTAGGTTCTTTGCTGGCCTACAAACTAAACTGATGTAAAACAGATTAAAAGGAGAAAAGCCATTTAAATAGTGTATGCATGGGAGTCCTACAAAAATGTGACTTAAAGAAATGGTCAGATGATTGAGGCTTACAACAAACAGCATGCTGAAAATGTGTAAAAAGCCTTACACAAAAAATAAGGATTTGGGGTTTCTGTGGGTGTATAAACAAGTCACAAAAGAATGAGGGGAGTAAATGCATGGTGAACAGATGGTCTTGTTATGAAGATGAAAGTTTCTCAGGTGATAAAAGTTATCTTGGAGTAGCTCTCTTCCTGGTACACACATCTTTACTAATAAAAATTTCCTTTATAAATGTATATTTCCTTTACAAAAGGGCAACTTTGCAGAGCTACCCTTGTGTCTGCAATTTCTCAAAATAACCTGCTCAAAATGATATGCCAAAAAGGTCTATTTTGGGGTGGTGTATTTTGGTCTCCTGCAGTCATATTTTAGGGTGGTGTGTCTTGAGCTCCAACACCTGTCACTTTTTTTTTTTTTTTTTTTTGAGACTGAGTTTTGCTCTTGTTGCCCAGGCTGGAGTGCAATGGCACAGTCTCAACTCACTGAAACGTCCGCATCCCAGGTTGAAGTGATTCTCCTGCCTCAGCCTCCTGAGTAGCTGGGATTACAGGCGCTAACCACCACGCCCGGCTAATTTTTGGTGTTTTTAGTAGAGATGGGGTTTTACTAAGTTGGCCAGGCTGGTCTTGAACTCCTGACCTCAGGTGAGCTGCCTGCCTCAGTTTCCCAAAGTGCTGGGATTACAGGTGTGAGGTGCCGTGCCGTGGCTGGCCAATACCTGTCACTTTTTACGAAGATTATCTTATTTAAATCTCATAACAAACCTTTGGCATAGGCACATTGTTACTCTCTTTACAGACAATGTAACTGGGTCTCAAAGACGTTAATTAACATGTCCAAGATTACACAGCCTCTATGTGACAAGACCAGGATTTGAACTCAGGTGTCCTGATTCTAAAACCTGAGGCCTTTTCAAAATTGAGTTATAATTCACATAACTTTAACTTTTTAAGGATACGTTCAGTGATTTTTAGTATATTCACAAGGTTGTGTACCCGTCACCACCATCTAATTTCACATTTCATTTTCATCACCCTAAAAAGAAAACCCCATACCCGCTAGCAGTCACTCCCCCATTCCTCCCTCTCGCCAGTCTCTGGCAACCACTAATTTACTTTATGTGTCTTTGGATTTGTCTATTCAGGATATTTCATGTAAATACAATCATAAAATGTCTACATATTGTATCTGGCTTCTTTCACTAGTGAAGCTAGAGATCTTAATCATTGTGCTAGAAAATCAGAAATGGGAATTTTATCTGCGTAGACCAAAGGATGAACACCTTCCACCTTGCTTATGCTGGAGACAGAATAACCATGAAAAGCAAATGTAAGAATTCCATTCAATTTAATAAAGACTTATTGAGTACCTCCCCTGAGCAAGGCCTAGGGCTGGATACTCTATCAGAATCACCTGTAGAATTTGACAAAAATAGATTTCTGAGTTTCACTACTCAGAGATTCTGATTCTGTACTGGGTCCCAAGTTCTGTGTCTAACAAGAAACTTCAGGTGATGCCGATATAATTGGTCACGGACAAGCTGGCATGCACAGCTGGAGGGTAATGTTTCCCTACTTTCAATGTGCATATGAATCACCAGAGGATCTTGTTAAAATTCAGAATCTAATTCATTAAGTAGGTCTGGGATAGAGCCAGAAAGTCTGCTTTTCTAATAAGCTTCTAGGTGGTGCTGCTTTGCTATTCTGAGGGCCACCTTTTGAGTGGCAAGGCTGTAGGGGATGAAGGTGAAGGATAGGGAAGCCCTGGTTCTTTCTTAAGGAACTTACTGTCAAGAGCAGAGAGACCCGAATACAGCTGACTAGGTCAAGGCAAAGTGGACTAACTGTCCCAATCAAGACCCAAAGATGGTATAGATAGAGACCTCTCCCCAGCCCTGTGCTTCATTCCATGTTCATAAGGAGAGATCCAGGAAAAATGGTGTATGTAGCATTTGTTATACTGTTTAGCAAGATGGAAGAATGTATTACATATTTGACACAATTGGTTACATATTTCCATCCCAATTAATGTCTTCAGAAAAAAAATCAGAGCTAAAAAGGTATGCCCTGGAAATGCAAGCACATATGTGCTTACTCATGTGTGGGAAATAAGCTATGAGGACACAAAGGCATAAGTGGGATACATTGGACTTTGGGGACTCGGGGGAAATGGTGGTCAATGATGAGAGATAAGGCTACAGTTTGGGTACAGGGTACACTGCTTGGATGATGGGGGCACCAGAATCTTAGAAATCACCGCTAAAGAATTGATTGATTCATGTAGCCAAATACCACCTGTTCCAAAAAAACTGAAGATTTAAAAAAAGAGGTAAGTTCTAATTTTCCAGAAAACTCACTGATGTGGAAAACTTCATTTCCTGATAATGCTGGGTAAATCTGCGTTTTGTAGGAAGTTCCATATGTTGTTGGTGCTCGTGAATTGTTTAGTTTTATTATCCTCATTAACAGGGATAATGGTTGCTTTTTAACAATCACGATCACCATCTGGAGCCTGGAAAACCACAGTTTGAGGCTCAGGTAGAAAGACAAGACTGTCCTGACTGGGTCTTAGCCCATTTCCCCACTGCCAAGTCCTGTGTGCGCCCATGTGCTTGGCTGCCAGGCACGACAAGAACCACACTGACAGATGTGGCGTTAGTTTAAGCAAAACAGAACAAAACTCAAAGAGTGCAGGGCACAGTGAGTTGGCTGTTTAATCTCATTCTAATTTTAAATATTCACAAAGTAGCTTTCCACGTGTGTTCCCCTCACAGCCCCAGTGACCCCTAACTTTGCTGTTGGCATTGTGACAAGCAGACGATGTGACTAAGTCACTGCTCCCCTAGCTCTTGGGGTGAATTGGGTTTAAGCATCTTCTCTTTGTGCTTCAGAGGGAAGTGTTGCCTTGTTGGGAAAAGGTGGCTAAACAACCAAGCTGCCAGGTAACTATAGCAACCATGCACGTCTGCCCCTGTGAGTTCTTTAGGACTCCTCTCCAGACCTTTCCCAGACCTATATTTTCAAGCTCTCCCTGCCTACAAGAAGGCAGCATCTCAGACCAGCTCAGCCCTAACATGCAGGGACAGTTAGGTAGTGCAGATTGGCAGCCTTTTCCTGGTACCTAAACAGTTAGCACCCCATGGGCTAAGGGGAGAAGATGGAAGAACAGGGAAAGTGATGAGGAAAAGCCCATAAGGGAAATAAAAGAGCAGCTTTTGATAGACTCACAACAAGGGAGGGTAAGATGCTTACATTCAAGAATGCACTGGACCTACTCTAAGAAATGTATCCAAAAGTTTGCTGGAGATACAATCAGTAGGTAGATTGGTCAGGATGGTTTTCTAGAGGAGAGTTTTTAGCAGGATTCTGGGGGCCAAAAAGAGGGCTTCAGGGACAGGGATGGCAGGGAAGAACACCTTGAGGCAGAACAAATGGAACAGGGTGTTGGGGGCCTATGGCTGGGGTTTGTAGACTGAATCCACCATCAGCAATACAGCCAATTCCAGGGAGTAAGACAGAGAAATCAGACTTCCCTAGGTTCTGCTTTCCTTGAACCTCCAGTCTTTCTGTCTGCCGCTTTCAAACTCACCCTTCACAGCAGCCTCTTCCTTGCATGTAGCTTCCAAAATGTCAGTGCCATTCCATCAATTGGTATCAATTTGAAAGAAACTGAGACAAATGTTGACTGCATTGATGCTTACGACATTGTTAGGGGTCAGCCAAATCAACTCCTGTGGTTTCTTGACGATTTCTCTGATCTCATGTAAATATTGTGAATGTTTACACGAAAGAATGTTGGAGGAAGTGCGTTCTAGCTGCCCCTCACTTCACCTCCCCATCATCTCCTACAAACAGGTGTATTGTTGGAGATGGTGAGGACTACTACATCTTAAGTATAAGGGATGTTTCCCCATAGAGGGATGAATAGTGCTTTATTTCACCCCACTTTTTTGCAACAAGGCGGGGGTAATGTTTTACATTAAAAAAAAAATTCTACTTGAGCACTTGCAGAAGCGTTTGAGCCATTGCTCTGTATTTCTTACATCTATCTTTGAACAGGTCCAGGTTAAGAGTTAGAGTTTCTATGGTGTCTAAAAAGAGTGAGAAATAATTATTTAAGCTCCATAGCATTTTAAGACTAGTTATTTTCTCTTTTTGACTTTTAAAACATGCTCTTTTAAGTAGCTCACCTACTGTGTTAGTCAATTAGTGCTTCTATGACAACCTATCTGAGACTTAGGTAATTTATAAAGAACAGAAATGCTGTTCTGGTCTCTGCTTCCAAGATGGTGGCTTATTTGCTGTGTCCTCTGGAAGGCTGTTTTCTAGCAGTGGAAAGGTGGAAGGGTGAAGACGGCCTAGCCTAGTTCCTTGCAGCCCTTTTATTTTTATTTTTTTGTTATACTTTAAGTTCTGGGATACATGTGCAGATTGTGCAGGTTTGTTACATAGGTATACATGTGCCATGGTGGTTTGCTGCATCCGTCCCCCGGTCATCTACATTAGATATTTCTCCTAATGTTATACCTCCCCAATACCCCCAACACCCTGCTATTCCTCCCCTAACCCCCCTCCCCCGACAGGCCCCAATATGTGATGGTCCCCTCCCTGTGTCCATGTCTTCTCATTGTTCAGCACCCACTTATGAGTGCGAATATGTGGTGTTTGGTTTTCTGTTCTTGTTTTAGTTTGCTGAGAATGATGGTTTCCAGCTTCATCCATGTCCCTGCAAAGGACATAAACTTGTCCTTTTTTATGGCTGCATAGTATTCCATGGTGTATATGTGCCACGTTTTCTTCATCCAGTCTATCTTTGATGGGCATTTGGGTTGATTCCAAGTCTTTGCTATTGTAAACAGTGCCACAATAAACATATATGTGCATGTGTCTTTATAATGGAATGCTTTATAATCCTTTGGGTATATATCCAGTAATAGGATTGCTGGGTCAAATGGTATTTCCATTTCTAGATCCTTGAGGAATCACCACACTGTCTTCCACAATGGCTGAACTAATTTACACTCCCACCACCAGTGTAAAAGTGTTCCTATTTCTCCACATCCTCTGCAGCATCTGTTGTCTCCTGATTTTTTAATGATCGCCATTCTAACTGGTATGCGATGGTATCTCAATGTGGTTTGGTTTGCATTTCTCTAATGATCAGTGATGATGAGCTTTTATTCATATGTTTGTTGGCCCTTGCAGCCCTTTTATAACATCACTAATCCCAGTCATGAGAGCTTTAATCATCTCCTAAAGGCCCCACCTCTTAATACTATCACATTGGAATTTAAGTTACAACATATGAATTTTGGAGAGAGACAACATTCAAACCACAGCACCTACCTAGCATATTTCACAGTGCTCTGTAGCCAAGTTTTAATGATTAGCTGATTGCTGCCAATCTACCACTCTAAGGGATTAGTGTCATTTTAAGTTTTAACTTTCCCTAAGGCTAAGTTTTCTCAATGGCAATTCAAATGAGATTGGCTACATCTACAGTTCATAGGTAAGCCACATCTAGGCTGTGAGACTGAGGCATATTGACTAGTTGTGTGGTTTATTTTAGTGGTGAAACCATGTTTTCTTGCGGCCTGTTTACACCCCTGTTTCTCTTCAGAATTGCTATAGCTGTCTTCTGCACTTGGGAGATGGCAGCTTTGATTACATACTAACAGAGTCAACTGAATTTAGGTTTCCGACTCTGGCATACTCCACTGCATGCATCAAAGAGTATTTGGTTATATATGTCTTAACAGCATGGTTTTATGACAGGAGTGAAACCCACATTAGTACATTACTATACTCTTTTTTTTTAAATGGACCCCAAACTGCTGGACTGTTTAGGGTAGAAACATGGAGTTGGATTTGTACTGTTTGTTATTTAGAGGATACACACATCATATTAGACCTGTCTCATGTTGCATTTGGCTCTGATTGGGTGAGATCATGACCCTGTCCTCTGAAGCTGGGAGGTGACTGTGATACTTTCTCATGGACTCTACATAGTAACTCTTCATTATTTACTGGGTGATATTGGACACTGAATTTAGCATCTCTGGGCCCTGGTTTCCTCAGCTCTTAAATAGGGGGAGAGGAGGTAGAGGGAATTAAACTAGATGATAATTAACATCACTTCCAGCTTTAACTTCCGTAACACTCCTGAGCACTGGGCAAGACTCATGTTTTAATTATAGAAATGCCCATGAGCGCTTTCAGTCATAAGCTTTAGTTCTATCCTCTGTGGCTGTGGATAAAAGTAATCCCTTCTGTGGTAGGGGCTATGGGCACACGTCCAATTGCCTACTTGGAATGTGCAAGGCCACGAAGTACCCAGGACACAGCATAAAGGCAGAAAGGAAGCTCCCTGAGAGCAGGGGTAATCTGTATCTGATAAGGTTAAGTGTAGCTATACATAAGGAAAAACCTAAAATAACTGTCTTAAAGCTGTGATTCTTGAAGTGTGATTCCATACCCAGTGGCATTAGCCTGACTTGGGAGCTCATTTGAGATATAAAATTCCAGGCCTCATAAGAATGATATAATGGACTTTAGAGACTTGAGGGAAACAGTTGGAGGGGAATGAGGGATAAAAACCACACATTGGGTACAGTGTGCACTGCTCAGTTGATGGGTGCACCGAAATCTCATAAATCACCACTGAAGAACTTATCCATGTAACCAAAACCACGTGTTCCCCCAAAATAAAATTAAACTAAAAAAGTAAAATATCAGGCCTCCCCATCATACCCAATGAATCAGAAATTGGAGCCCAGCAATCTGTGTTTTAAGAAGTCTTCCCAGTGATTCTGATGCACGCTCAAGTTTGAGAACCACTATCTTAAACACACAAAGATTATTCTGTTGTGGAAAAAGAGGCCTGGAATAAAGCAATCTTGGGTTGACTGAATGTCACCAGGAAACCAAACCACCCAAATCTGCATTATCAGACTCAGGTCTGAATGACTTTGACTTTCTCCCTGAAATAAAATCCACTATCAAAACAAAACATTGAATAGCCGTTGAGGACATTTAAGATAATTTGGTTCACCTATTTAAAATAATTCTCAAAGATAAATTCTAAAAATATTTTGAGCAACAACACCATCATTGGGCTAAATGCTTCCTAAGAGGATGTACCACTCACACAGATAGACCGTCGTTGGCATATTTCTTTGAAAATTAACCTCATTAATTCATGCTTATATATCTTAACAATGCAATAGGATTGTAAGGCCATATCTTAAGATCCTTTTCTATCTCCCTCATAACATGTTACTGGTCACTGAGTAAGCTTTCAATAAATATCAAATTAAACTGATGACTGTTATAGAGACCTAGGCAAGACACAGGTTGGGAAGATAAGATCAAGAATCAAGCTCTTTTCTGGATAAATAAATCAGTGCAGACAGCAACTCAGAATGCTTCATAATTTTAAACTTTTGGTTCTCAGTAAGAGGTATATATTTTTCAAAATAGTTTGGGCTGTATTGATTTGAACAGTGGACTGGGAGCTGAGAACCAAATTTTACCCTATCTCTGCCCCTAAAATTAGGCAAGTTACATAATTCACTTTGCATCTCATTTTACTTTTCTTATGGACAAGGAACTCTTACAAATACAGGGATTGGATAAGAAGAACTAGTTCGTGAATGCTTTCTTCTCCTGAGGGGATATGTATATGGAGCCTGGCCTTAGGAGAGAATGGGTCAGTAGCACAGTTAAAGCACACCAGGTACTCACCCCTGATTCTACACTCCTTCAGGTGAATCAGTGCCTATCAGGTCAGGCATAGTAGTGGACATTTGTAATCTCAGCACTTTGGGAGGCTGAGATGGGAGAATCATTTGAGGCCAGGAATTCAAGACCAGCATGGGTAACATAGCAAGACTTCATCTCTTCAAAGTAATAATAATAAGTAAAAAAGAAGAAAAGAAATTACTTTCCATTGGTCTATGTAAATCTGTAGGTGGGAGAATCATTGGGTGAGTCTGAGGACAGAGAATGACACATCTCTAATTTAACTAAGAAGTCTTAGTAGTTTGAACACTGAAGGAACTTCTTTGAATTTCCACACATAGCTCTGATTTCCAAGAGAGAACATCAATGTTTTTGACCAATTTATAATTTCAAAGACTGGAAAAACCATGCTTATATGCACAGCCACTGTTCCGAGGACCAGACTAAAGTATGCTTGTTATACCAGGAGAAAGCAAAGCCACTTCTAGATAGATCACCTGCTGCTGGCAGTCAGATCGAATCAACAGCATTGAATGAGTTCCTCCTAGGGACAGCGCAGGTACTCCAGAAGACATGAAGGTGGTGTGGCTGATACTGCAGGTTGTCTACTCAGCATTCATTCTATCTTATCCACAATCAACAGAGCTCCTATGTCACTGAGGGCAGCAATGTGCCCACTTAAAAACTACATTTCTTAGATACCCTTTCACCTGTATGTAGCCTTGTGACTACATTTTGGTCATTGAAATCCAAATGCAAACTTTATATGGATCTCCTTAAAGGGAGCTGACTCAGCTGAAAGTGTGCCTATTTTGCCCTTCTTCTGTTTATTTTTCCAGCTGCCTGGAATTTAAATGTAGTGTCTGGAGCTTCAGTACCCATCCAGTACTGTAAGTGTGAAAGCCATACACTGAGGGTGGTGGAGTAGAAATTTAGAAGGAATCTTAGTCTCTGTTAATTTTATATCAATCATACATTGCCTTCCCATAGGCCTCTTTTATTTTTATTTATTTTTATTTTTGGAGAATAACTTTTTTTGGGTTTAAGCCTCAGTTATTTTGGGCATTCCCTTATATGCTGCTATACCTAATCCCAGTTAATACAGGCGGTCCTTGTTGTTAGGAACCTTTGTGCCTCTGGATACTGATACATTCCAGGGACATGAGTCCCTACCACAGAGTTTATCATTTTTCAATCAGAGCAATGGAAGATGAAGCTAAAGCCTGAGACAGAATGACTCAGCAGATATTAGGACTTGAGGCTTCCCTATCACCAGTGAAAAGGTCACAGAATGTTAGGACTGGAAGGGATGTTAATGATGACCTGATGCACAGACCTCCCACCCTACCTGCCCCTCTACATTTCAGATATGAGGAGACTGAAGCCCAAAGATGCTAAATGAAGTGTCTAAGATCACCTAATATGTTGTAGGAGAGTTCTGACATAGAAACCATGGGAAGATATTCTTCCCATCAGTAGAGGACTCTTCCCATCAGCAGAGGAGAGTAGCATGGCCTCACCCAATAAGGACCAAACACTAACACAAGGGCTAGCGTGTTATAGAAGGTCTGTGTATCAGGCCTGGTTTCCTGGTGTGGTTTTAAACTAACTCTCAGAGTTAGTTCAGATGAAAGCTCTCAAAATGTTTTAGCAATGATTTGTTCATGTATCTTTTATCCTTATTCTATCCTCATTGTTGAGAGGTTATTGAAGTGAGAGCTAAAAAAATTTTGACTGACACACAGAAAGTCATATAAAAGTTTTATAGGATTCATATTAAAACAGATTTCTGGGAATCAGATCTTTCAAATTAGTCTTCAAGTGAATGAGTATGTGGGGTAGGTTCAGATATATGCATTACCCATGGGGAAAAGGGTGGCTACAAAACAAGGGTATTTTGCAGCAAATATATCAATGAGCCCATCCTCAGAGGACAGATTAGTGTAGTATTAGGAGCTTTAGGGCTAGAGGTAGTGGTAGATAAAAGATGATTATAAGGTAGGCAGAAGCAAGAAAATAGAAGAGTATAGGTGGCAGGTGTGGCTTTTGCACAAGTTTCCTATAACTCAAGAGTAAGCACTGATCTTAGCATGAAGGGTCTAAATTTTATTACTATTTTGGTAATGTCTTTTTACCTAATATTAAATTCTCTTCAGCTGCTGGTAAAATACAACCTGCTAAATAGGGAGCCCACCCAACTTGAACCTATGAATGCACTCTGAACACCATGTTGGAGAAGGACCTTAATTATAGAGAACACCTACAAATATCGCTTTGTTTGCATGTGGTTAGTGATGGCCTTAAGATACTCTGGGCTCTTGAGTGTCTCCTCGACCACCCACAGCCCAGGACCTGCTGAACCCAAGAGGTTTCTTGCTTTTGCTTCTGTTCCAGGACCTTTTTCAGTCTGGGGAGGTCTCTCCTCACCCTGACCAAAAGCCAGAATGGAGAGCTCCTGATGGTAAATATACAGTATCCCACAGTATTTCACATTTGCAAGTCTTGGAGAATCTTTTGAAGGCTTAGAGATAGAGGATTGTATAAACTTTTTTTTTTTTTTTTTGTAAACCGTTGCTGATTTATTCTGCAGAGACAGATCAAGTTCAGTATCTGGTACATGTACCATGGAGAATTCAGAAAAATCACCAGGGGTTACTGGGGCTTGGAATGAAAGCTTGGACCACTGAATCAACAATTCTGTCTGCTTTAAGCATGAAGTGGAGACAGGATTACATGGGTGATAACCTCTCCATATTTATCTGGATTTCAGCTGCAGAATGCAGCTAAGGAAATGGATTTAAGCTTGGTTCTTTGGGTTTAAATTTTTAATTAGCTACTCCAGTCTCAATTGAAGTTGACCATAATTCCAACTAAAGTGGCCCTTTTTGGGAGTGTAAAGTTCTATGTATTTTAACACATGCATAGTGTTATAACTACTACCAAAAACAGGATACAGAACAATTCCAACACCACAATTCCCTCAAACTACATGGTAGTTTTTTTTTTTTTTTTTTTAAACAATCTCGCTTTGTTGCCCAGGCTTGAGTGCAGTGGTGTGATCTTGACTCACTGCAACCTCCACCTCCCAGGTTCAAGTGCTTCTCCTGCCTCAGCCTCCCAAGTAGCTGGGACTACAGGTTTGCGCCACCATGCCCAGCTAATTTTTTTATATTTTTAGTAGAGGTGGGGTTTTGCCATGTTGCCCAGGCTGGTCTCAAATACCTGACTTCAAGTGATTAGCCCACCTTGGCCTGCCACAGTTCTGGGATTACAGGCATGAGCCACCACATTCGGCCCATGGTAGTTTCTTTTAAAAACAGCTTTATTTGAGATATAATTCACATACTAAGGCCTGGCACAGTGGCTCATGCCTGTAATCCCAGCACTTTGGGAGGCTGAGGCAGGCAGATTGCTTGAGCTCAGGAGTTCGAGACCAGCCTGGGCAACATGGTGAAATGCCTTCTCTACAAAAAACCCCACAAAAATTAGCCAGACATAATGGCACACGCCTGTGGTCCCAGCTACTTGGGAGGCTAAGGTGAAAGGATTGCTTGAGCTCAGGAGGCTGAAGCTGCAGTGAGCAGAGATGGTGCCACTGCACTCTAGCCTGGGAGACAGAACAAGACCTTGTCTCAAAATACTACTACTAATAATTCACATATCATATAATTCACCCATTTAGAATGTGCAATTCAATAGTTTTTAGTACCTTCACAGATATGTGCAACCATTATCACAGTCAATTTTAGAACATTTTCATCATCACAAAGAGAAACTCTTTATTCTTTAGTTATTAATTACCTATTTTTTTCACCCTCCCCCAAGACCTAATAAACTAGTAATCTATTTTCTGTCCCTATAGATTTGCCTATTCTGGACACATCATATAAATGATATTTTATAACGTACCTTTTAGTCTTTTGTAACTGGCTTCTTTCACTTAACATACTGTTCTTAAGCTTCATTTGTGCTATAGTATATATCACAACTGCATTCCTTTTATGACCAAATAATACTCCATTGTGAGGAGATTTGGCGTGTTATTATTCATTCATGAATTAATGGACATTTGAATTGTTTCCACCTTTGGCTATAGTGAATAGTACTGCTTTGGACACTTGTATACAAGTTTTTGTTTGAAGACTTATTTTTGATTCTCTTGGGTATATACCTAAGAGTGGAATTGTTGGGTCATTTGGTACTTTTATGATTAACTTTGCGAGAAACTGCCAAACGGTTTTCCACAGTGGCTGCACCTTTACATTCCCACCAGCAATGTATGAGGGTTCCAATTTCTCCACATCCTCACCAACACTTGTTATTATCTGTTTTTGTTTTTGTTTTGTTTTTCTGCTTATAGCCATCCTATTGAGTGTAAAGTTACATTGGTAGTGTTTTAGGTTGTAAGATTCTCACAGACTGGGCAAAAATGTGGAGATGTTTGTCTTTCTTTTTTTTTTTTTTTGGCCTGCTGCTGATCCAAACAGTAAAACACAAACCTTCAGAATGAAAGCTGTAAAAGGGAATGGGCAGAGAAATTACATCAAAGGGAATTGTCAAATAAGCACCACCGGAGAAAAAGCAGAACGTTATGATAGGAAAATAATGAGTTCAATGTACTTTAGGACGACACATATAATTTGTTCCTATGTGCCAGGCTCTGTACTAGGCGGTGAGACCCTAAAATGAGTTAAACAAAATCAAGCCTTCAAAATTCTTATTGCATGGAGGGAGAGCAGAGAGGAGAGTTCTTCATACAGTCTAGGTATCAGAAGGGGCTTCCTGGGGGTGGAGGGATAAAAAACAAATTCTCTTCAGATAATAAGGGGCTGTAGCAGTATATGGGAAAACACTATGCTGAAATATTTGGGAAATATGCTCTGGATGGCCTACTTTTCTTTGGTCTTTAGGCAACAATCTTGATTAAAGTTTGGTTTCTTTCATTTCCCAGTCAGTAATTGGTGGGTACAACTCTTTCTAAAGGAAAATAAGTCATAACTAAGACCTTTGCAAATATTGCTAGCTTTTGCTTATTTGCACTGATTAAAGGGCAACATATAATTAAGGATGGGACCAATCTAAACAGAGTTCATATTTTGCTGTAGAATATGT
The DNA here is from genome assembly GCA_963573385.1 of Cacajao melanocephalus. Classification (NCBI taxonomy): domain Eukaryota; kingdom Metazoa; phylum Chordata; class Mammalia; order Primates; family Pitheciidae; genus Cacajao; species Cacajao melanocephalus. The sequence continues at coordinate 175,669 of CAUYLG010045520.1, read as the reverse complement.
TTCTTCTCTTGTCTCCCAGATGTTGCTATGTCAGATGTTCTCAGAAGTCATGGATCCAACTAAGTCATGGAGCCGTAGGAAACAGGGAGTGTAGTCTCTCAGGATGATGTACTGGCCTGAACAGAACAAGTTTCTTTTGACACTGCTTCTTGTTCACACCTTTCCTGTGGTGAGAAACAATAATTTGGGTTTTATATTTTCTGTCTAACTTCTGCTAGACAGGAAGAATCATCCTGGAATTTTTTGATCTATTTTGGATGTGGTAAAAATACCCAGAGATTACCTTTGCTGCTCATTCCTTCCTGATACCATAAAAACTTTTTGCCAAATTCATTGCAAATCATTGCAAATAAGGTGAGCTGGGTGAGAGAGTATCTGTGTGATCCCTTCCTGTCCATCTAAACAGGTCCAGCTGTGGATATTGGCTTGCCACTCCAGAAGTTTTCTCAGTCTATCCCCTGTTATCCTGTTTCAAGTTATGCTTTGGTTCTTATGTCCCTTTATTCTCCAGCCCTGTATTCTTTAGACACTGGCTCCTGCTGTCCACCAGATCCTCATGGTGCAATGACTGGTGTAGATAGGCTTGTTGAATTCACTCTCTGGATCTGAGCAATGTTGTCTGAGCTGTGATGAAGTGCTCCTATCCATCCAGTATGCTTCACAGTGGGAATCTCACCCTGTTCATCACCACTGCCCTAGTAGCTGCAGATGAAGGATCATATACACTGATGATTGCATCACTACTTTTAGGGGGAATAGCAGTAGTAGTTTTCCCCTAGAAGTAGTAATGCATCAGTACTTCTAGGGGAAAGCAAGTCGATGACCATTAGTTAAGGTCATTCTTGTAACTTTCATTCATAACTATAAGAGTCAACATTTATTCATTCTGGTCTTTTATTCGTTTCTTAAATGAGAGTTTTTAGGTGGTGAGTTTTTGGCTCTCTCATTTAAAAAATGAGAATAACAAGGCTAAGAGAAGTTAAGCCACACAGCCACCAAGTTATGGGGACAGGATTAGAATCTCAGCCTCTGATACTTGGTTTAAGTGGTTTTCATTATGCTACAAAAGACACAGAAAAATGTCAGAGTAGAGGATGTCACAGATCAAAACTAATTAATGAGCGATTTGCTGAGAGTGCTTAATGATATACCTTTAAGAATCATCTTTTGAGAAAAACTGGACTCTTAAAAAAAGAGATGATATGATGGCTTTCACTCTGAGGATGTTCTAATAGTCTTCAAGCATTAGGAAATGAAGTTTCAGGTAGAAAGGTAAGTTGGGTGGAAGGTTGGTGGCAAAAGTATCAGAATTACAGGGCATCTGGACAGAAGGGCAGTTGTAGTGCTTCATCCATATACTTAGAAGTGTGAATAGTGAAGAGTCAAACTGCTGGAAGTGTTTTTACTTCTCAAATATTTATTGCAACCTACTGTAGGTAAGGCATTTGCCTTGACATGTGGGTCCCTGAAGGGTCTATATTTTGCAGAATATTATAGCCTAGAGTGTGCTTTGAGGGCCACTCTAATAAATGTGGTGTGAAGCATGTTTGTATTTAACTTGGCGATGCTGTGGAGAACATTGCTGACCACATCATGTAGTATGCCTTTTAATGATAGAAATATTTTTTAGATCTCAGTGTGTCAAAGAGCTTCTAAGAAACTGTAAATCTTAGCACCTGTTGTGTTTCCTTATTTGAGTTTCTCGTATGGTTTGCGTCTTTGTGTACTAACCTTATCTTGGCTTTATCTTACAGAATTGCTCAGTTTGTATTTTATCTGTACTATGATTTCCCCACCCACATACGTGTATTTTGTTGTTCTGCATATTTCTGAAGTGACTCTTTAGTGAATGAATAAATGAATGAGCTTATAAAGTAATCTGGGGAGGCCAGGCACAGTGGCTCGCACCTGTAATCCAGCACTTTGGGAGGCTGAGGCAGGTGGATCACCTGAGGTCAGGAGTTCAATACCAGCCTGGTCAACATGGTGAAACCTCATCTCTACTAAAAACACAAAAATTAGCCAGGCGTGGTGGTGGGCACCTGTAATTCCAGCTACTCGGATGGCTGAGGCAGGAGAATTGCTTGAGCCCGGGAGGCAGATGTTGCAGTGAGCCGAGATCTTGCCACTGCACTCCAGCCTGGGTGACAAGAGTGAAACTCCGTCTCAAAAAATTAATTAATTAACCTGGGGAGATATAATAACTTTAAAAACATCTATAAAGAAAGTTTTAGCAAACAAATGAGATTTACTCTTGCATCTTCTTGTTTTTTTTTAGAGACAGAGTCTCCCTCTATTGCCCGGATTGGAGTGCAGTGGCTGATCTTGGCTCACTGCAGCCTCCATCTCCTGGGCTCAAGTGTTCCTCCCACCTCAGGCTCCTGAGTAGCTGGGACCACAGGTGTGTGCCATCACACTCGGCTAATGTTTTGATTTTTTTTTTTTGTAGAGATGGGAATTTGTTGCCAGGTTGCCCATGCTGCTCTCGAAATCCTGGCCTCTAGCAATCCCCCTACCTTGGCTTTGCTGTTACTTAATAACGTTCATTTGCTTAGAAACAATGTGCTAACAACAAAGGAGTGAATCTAGATCAAAAAATGAAGAGGTACCTGGCCTGGACCGTAATGTCCCACAGACTGTATTTCCAGTCAGTGGCCCAGAGAGGCTCCACCCAGAAGGCTGGGATTCTGTTCATAGAAGCCCTGTGGATCCTGGCACAGTGATGTCTGAGAAATAGTTGAGGCCTCCTGAAAGACTGGCTAGTTGATTGATCTTGTGAGATTACTCAGTATAACTCCTCTTTTATTGAGCTTTGTATCTGCAGTGGAGAAGTGTATGGAAGAAGAAAGGGTTCTATCAAGAATTTTCTCCAGAGGCAGAATAGCACAGACAGTGATTCTCAAATGTGTGGTCCAGTATCATCAGCATCGCCCTGGAAAATGCTAGAAAAGTAAATCCTCAGGTCCCATCCAGGACGACTGAATCAGAAACTCTGGTAGCAAGGCCTAGCAATCTGTGTTTTACCAAGCCTTCCAGATGCTTCTTCATACTCAGGTTCAAGAGCTGCTGGGATATAGCAGTTAAGAGATGAACCCTGTAGCCAGACTTCCTTAGCTAGAATCCTGGCACTGTTACTTATTCCTTGTATGACTCTAGGTAAGTTGCTTGATCTCTTTGTGTCTCAGTTTCTCCACCTGTGAAGTGGAGATAGTGATAGTACCACCTTCAGAAAGTTGTTATAAGGATTAGATTTGGGAGTACACTTAGAATAGTGCCTAGCACATAGTAAAAGCTCAATAAATGTTAGCCATTATTATTGGAAGACATGGTGTCATGGAAGAATGGGGGGAATTTCTTTTCCTAGCCGCCCTCTTTTCATGAGGACCCAATGAACCTTTCTAGTGTAGCCTTCTCTGCGGAGCAGCTACAGGCTGGAGTTGCTGGGATAGGGTCAGATCTGAGGATATGCTCAAAGCATTATCTGTTGCTTTGAGGGAGCAACAGATATGTTGCCCTAGAGGGAGCCCTAAATTTTAAAGAACTTTGCTCACCTTAGCATTGGTAAGACCATTTCCTGACCTAAGGGGCAGAAGGTTGATTCCTTGCTGGATTTTTTTGGGAGAAACCGTAAGTGTCTAAGAGAATGCAAGGTTATAAGGAAATTCACACAGACATCTCAAAATAAAAATCATTTACAATTAACTTTAAATATTTTAATTTTTTTTAATTTAAAAAATTAAAAGGGGGGCTGGAAATTGATTTTTAATACTAATTATACAAAGGGGAGAGGGCAGAGGAAGTTGAGGCTGAGCTGTCAGGGGTGCTGTGGCATGGTGGGCTAGCTACATTAACTGTGGCTGCCGTTTGGGCGCTGCCTGGCTGGCTGGGTCCTTGGCCTTCTCTGTGGCTTCCAGTGCTGTCTCTTTTGCCTTCTTCTTGGCTCCCTTAGCTGTCTCAACAAGTGTTTTGGAAGGGGCCACACTGTGCAGCTTGGACAGATATATTCAAAACCCTTCATTGTCTTGATCACATTGGTTTTGAATTGGGCGAGACCAAATTCATGGACAGCTCTGGAGATGCTTAAATAAGCTATAGGAGACTCAGGCTTTCCAGTGGATTGGCTCCAGGCGCAGCTGCCAGAGTTCCCAGAGTAAGCACGTGGTTCCTCCACCATCACAGCCGGGTGTGGTGGATGTTCCAGGTGAAGTGGTCATGTCTGATTCGGTGGCTTCACAGTGAGTGTTTCAGGATGGACACTGAGTGAGCAGCACTGGGGAAACAGTGGCTTGGACCAGCGGGGTGTCTGCTGGTCTTGGTCAGGTCGCCAGGACAGGAGCTCAGGGGTCTCCGCCCCATATAATGTGTGTGCTGTAGGGATTTGGGTACCGCTGTCATTAGGCAGCAAACAGTTGGTCCCAGGACCTCTGGAGCACGCTCCAACCCAGGAAATACTTCACCATCATCCGGGCTCAGATGGGCTTGGCATCCAGGCAGCATCAGAGTGCAGAGGGTGGAGAGTATGTGAGGTCAGGCCAGGTTGGGCGCCCACCCCTGACCAGACCCCCCAGCGCGCCCAAGCACCCATACAGTCAACTTTAAATTGCATGTTTGGGGAAAGAGTCCATACAGAACCAAATGGCTATGTGATGTTATAACCTCTCCCATAGTGTGGAGGTCACTGTTGCAACTTTTAAATGGACTATTTTCCCCAGAGTTGCTACAGACACACACATCAGCATAGCCTCAGAACCCGCTTTCCAGTCGAGATAGGTGACATGGTGATTCCTCTTCAGGGTTTGAAACTGTCCCAGGAAGAAGTACAGCTTGACTGAATTAAATTGTTTTCAATAAAATTTTTAAGAAACCCACCAAATCAATTGGGGTTTTACTTTTGGCAGCCCCAACAGCCAAACTGACTCATCCATATGGCTGATCCATTAAATAATGCACAAGTAGTTGATGAGATGACCAGAAAAAGTGATTTCGCTGGGGAAAAAATGTTTGGAATTGGAAGCAGCTGGGATTTAAGCTCAGGAGCTCACAGGTTCCAGTCTAGGACTTAGTAGCCTCAGGGTTCAGGCAGCCACTTATCCTGCTTTTAGCGTTGTCATTGACTAGAAGGATAGGATAGAACTGGAGCAGGCTGAGTCAGGGTCTTTCTAGTCAATGTGTATCTTTGAACCTGTGCAGGCATGTAGGCTGCAGTATGCAAACTGGTGTTCTGAAGACCAACCCAAGAGCCTTGCATCTCCCTCTCTTTATCCCGTTGCAGGTCTGAGAATCTTTTGAGGCCAAAGAAAATGAATTCTAAAGCTCAGACTTAGATCCAGCAGCCAGTGTGAAAGCATGTGCCATGGAGATGCAGCCCAGCATTCCAGGAATGTGTTCTCTGAGGACCAAGTGCTTTTCTTATCTCAGTATGGTTTCCTCCTATCCCACTTGTCCCACCTGACCATCTCTCCTCATTGAATCTCCCAGTGAATTTGCCTGTTGCTTTGACAACAGCTGGAAAGAGGATGTGGGGAATGGTGAAGAGGAAGACTGGAAATACCGCATCACCCTGTGGTAGAATTGCTGCTGAGATCCAGAAGGGAGCGCAGCCAGAATGAGATGTTAGCTTGAGGCTTGGAAACAGCAGCATGGGATGATTTGCCCTGGGAGGGAGGGGCTTCTCTTGCTCCTTTTCCTGCTCCTTGGAATCCTCTAGGACTCTGAAAATAAAGGATTTATTTCAGGGGACAGAGCTGGTATCTTTCCAAGAGAAAGGCAAGCTGATGGCAAGAGGCTGAAGCCTCCAGTTGTGGCATAATGTATGATGGGGGATTATCAGCCTGAAGGAAACAGTTTGGGAGCAGCCTGGGTGGGTCTCTTCCCACAGAAATGCTCTGCTCAATCCTCCTGCTACTTAAAAAATGAAGTGTGGTGGACTAGTGCAGAGACCCCGTAATGCCTGGATGATCACACAGACTTGGATACGGAGCCTGGTTTCAGAGCATAAGAATGGACCCAGGCAATTTCACTTAAGTGAAGATAAATAATGGGCAACTCACACAAGAAGGTCAAACATCTGACTTCAAATAACATGTTTTTTTCTCAAGCTGAATTGCCTAGAGTTGAATGAGGTCAGATTTGCATTCACGTATCTTTCCTTAGCTCAGCTCATAACTTTCTATGTTTTCTCCCGAGGGGGTATTAAAAACAGAGCTGCTTCACATGAATGTGATGGTTACCATTCAGAACCCTGTCACGACTTTGTCTTTTCTCTATCATCTTGAAGGAAAAATTATGTTCCATAGCTTCAAGGTCAACTGTGAGCTATTTGGGCTTGGAAATGAAATGAGACCCTTGGAAAGCTTGTCTCTCTCTTCATTCATATTTTGCTGATGTTTAATAAAACTCAGTTATTCTCCAGCCTGGGGTTGGAGGTCAGGCAGCCATAAACGGGCAGCTATAAACCTGTCCGGAAAATTTCATTAGGTAGAATTAGTTTTTCTTTTTTTTTTTTTCCCTGCCATAAAAGGGAGTATTTGTGTGTGGTTTTATTTTTATTTTTGTTTTCGTTGTTTTGTTTTTAAATTGTTTGCTTTTGCTTTGTGTTTTGTTTCTGTGGCTTTTTAGAGCTGGTTTTATAGCCTGAAGGAGTGTCTGGAAATGAATGTGTAAATAGTAGTGGCCTCTCTGCCTAGTCCCCCACCCTGTTCCTTTAACTTTCAGACTCAGAAGGTAAAGTCCCCAACTCCCCAGGGGGCAGACTTAGCCTTGCCCTCAGCATTGGGGTTGATTTTATTCCTGGCTGAGGGAATGTCAGGGGACTAAAGTCAGAAGTGGGATGACTTGCTGCTGTCTGGTCATGTTCGGATCTGGTGTCCTCCATCCTAAATCAGACCCTGGTCCTAGTGCTCTGTTTTCAGCTCTCTTCCTGTTTATCCTCTCTACAGCACTGGCCCTGCTGACCATCACCTGCTCCTCCATTGGTTTTGAGGCAACCATTTATTTTCTGATTCTCTTCCCTCTTCTTCTCAAGTCTTCCCAGGCTCCTTGGCAAGCTCTCCTCTGCTCTCCCTAAAATGTTGACATTCTGTAGGGCTCTATCATTTGTCATCTTCTCTAGATAATCTTCCTTCCACCTGTGACCCTAATCACCAAGTCTAGGATACTGACTTCCAACCATTGCTACTGAACTCCAGACACGTTTCCAGGCTTTCTGGTCATTTCGACTAGTACACTCTTTAGTAGCTGAAACTTAATAACGTTTCAATAGGAACTTGTTATCTTCTCTCTTGTCTTAGTCCCTTTGAGCATCTATGACAAATTATCATAGGCTGGGTAGCTTATAAGCAATAAAAATTTATTTCTCACATTTCTAGAGCTGGAAAGTCTTAGATCAAAATGCTGGAAAATTTGGTATATTGTGAGACTTGCATCCTGGTTTATAAATGACTGTCTTTTCTCTGTGTCCTCACATGGTAGAATAGGCAAAAATGCTCTCCCAGGTGTTTTTTGTTTTTTGTTTTTAAATAAGGGCACTAATTCCATTCATGAAAGCTCTGCCCCATGACCTAATTACCTTTCAAAGGCCGTACCTCCTAATACCATCACATTAGGGGTAGGATTTCATCATATGAGTTTTAGGGGGACACAAACATTCAGTCTGTAGCACCTATCAAGGTAGATCTTCTTGTAGTTTTGATTTTGATTGGTAGACTACCACCCATCCAGTCCCTCAGGTCAAAATCCCAGGGTCATCCTAAACAATTTGTTTTTCCTCATTCCTTGTGTTCAACTAATCATCATATTCTGATGTTTTTACTTCAGAAGTTTTTCTTGACTCTTACCTCTCCTGTCCATTTTCACTGCTACTACTTTGGTGCAAACTCCCATCCTTCTTCACCTACAAAAATACAATATTATAATTCTTAAACAGGCATAAGCTTAACAAATAGTAAATGAATGAATGACCTATCTGGTACCAGACAGACTATTGTGAGGGTTAAAGGAGGTACTTTATGGAATGCACACTCAGTACAATGATTGGTACATAGTAGAGGCTTAATAAATGGGTTATTTATACATTATATGTAGGAAATATCTGAAAACATGGACTTTGGACCTAGGCAGCCGAGTTCAAATCCAGATTCCACCATGTACATTTATTATGTATGTGATCATTATGCCTCCATTTGCTCATCTGTAAAATGGGGATGAATATGATAAGGCTGTTGTGAGGGTCAAATGACTTATTTATGTAGAGCACTTAGAACACTGCCTGGAATATAGTTCACAAGCAATATGTTAGCGGTCACTATTATTAATGTTATTAGTTTCCTGTCCCTTATCTTTCATAAGTCAACACGTTGGCTTTATTAGAGGAAGAAAGTTCTTATGTATGGCACCCTAAATTTACATAGAGAAAAAAAATCATCACCTAGTTTTCCCCCAAGTAAAAGTCATATCTATCAGTTATGAATTTCACAAATGCCGAATCACAGTCTTTTTTCATAGTACAGTATTTATAATAGCTCTTTCGGATGACCAGCCATCTTGGTTTGCCTGAGGTGGAGGGTGGTGGGGGCAGTTTTCTGGGATGGTGGACTTCCAGTGATAAAACAAGAACAGTCTTGGATAAACAAGGATAGTTGGTCATCCTGGTTTTTTAATGCTTAATAGAGCTCCTCTTCTGAAGTTCATCTTCCAAACATAATTCCCCAAACATATTTCAAAGGTGAAACAAAATATATGAATTAAGGTGAGGGACTTGAATGGAAGGTTGGGGACATAACCTAGGAGTCCTCATGTATCATCTTCAGTTCTTATCCATCAAAATGTCCACTTTAAGGGGATTTTGGAGATAGACGAAGGCTTTTTCTTACTGGTGAAAAGATCAACTAACTTCTGGCATTGTAGTAAAACACTGCAGCTCTCTTCAGCATAGTGTCTGCATTGAGCAGCCAACTGAAGTCCTGTTTCTCGTCCCGTAGGCCTTCTCCTCTTCAGATGGACTGCAGGGGGCCACGAGGCCCCGTGGCAGCAGATCAACTCTGAGCACAGCCACTGCATAGAGGGTTCAGTGAAGCGAGTGGGGCTATTACTCCCCACCAAGCTGTTCCACTGCCTTACCTCCTGTGTTTTTAAACTCCAGTTTTTGTCTTTCCCTGTTGGCACCAAACTTGTCTTTATAAAATATAAATGAAATCACATTATTTCCCCATGAAATCTGTTGACGCCTGTGGCTAGTGGGATCAGTGCCAAATCCTTGTCTTACTCTGTAAGATCTCTCACACTCTGGCCCCCAGCAACTCTCCAGCACTTCTCTTGGCATTCCTCAGGTGACCTCTGCTTCAGTAACCCAAGACTCACCACTGTTCCTCAAAGTTCACTCACTATGACTTTCATTAACTCAGGCTTCTGTAGGTGCTATATTCTCTGCCTTACAAACCCTTTCCCTTGCTAGGTAAATTCCCACATGTTCCTTAAAACCCATATGAAAGATGATCTCCTCTGTGAAGGTAATCCTTGGCTCCCCTCTGGGTACCTAGAGTGCTTTGTTCAGACCTTAAAGAAGTTCCTACTTAGTATCAGAACACATTTGCACATCCATCCTTCCCTGTAGGCTTTGAGTATCTTGAGGGGCTGGACCTCTGGTGTATTCTTCTTAGAATTCACTGTGTCTAGTACAGGTCTGTTGAATGATGGAATAACAGCAGCAACAAAGCCACAACCACCACAACAACAGTTAACCTTGACTGGGAGCATTTATGCTGTGCGGAATGCTTTGCTAAATGCTTTACAAGCCTCAGCTCAGTCCTTTAAGGAAAGTGACACTACTATCCCCATTTTATAATGAAGATAAGTGCTAGAAACTGGAGTTCATCTTTGTTCTGCCTAGAGAGCAAAAGCTTATGAGGCTTAGACATATCACCAATAGAATGTTTTAAAAAAGCTTTAAAATATTTGAGTATAACCTTTCTTAATCCATTCTAACATGCTGGAGGCTCTTGCTCATATACAAAGAGCCGATGTGCGAATCACAAATTCAATCTAACTGCTAAAGCAACCTCCAAATAAAGAAAAGCTTAAGACATTTCCTTAACCCAATGTCACTTTTAGCTTGTATCTGAAAGTTATAAAACTGTTTTCCTTGGAAAACGTCCTTAGTGAAGATGTTTAATGGAGCCACCTTGACCTTGCCTTGGTTAGTATGAATCAGGCTTAAGAGCCATTGACAGCTATGCCTCCTACTCATTTTCAGGAAATATCCATGTTAGCCTTAGCCAATGCCAGTGCTTTGTACCACATGCCCTGCTTTGGGGTACAATTTGAAGCGTCAAAAGCACTCACTGAAAACTTAAGCCAATCCGCAAAATACAGCTCTGAGAATCCTTACCATAATGGATTCAGTTATAGTTTCACCTGGGTAATTATGAAGGATAGTAAAGATAACTATAATTTATTGAGACCCTCTTATTTTTCAGCTGTGCATTGCCTCCATCCCCATATTCCATTTTCAGAGGAAGAAATTGAGGCTCAATAATTTGTGTAACTTGTCTAAAATCTCCCTGCAAGTAAACGTAGAACTTGGGAATGGAACCAAGATGAGTCTTACAAGTCCCGTATTATTCACCAGTGAGCTACACAGCCTTACAGTGCAGATAGTACAACATCTGTGGGCATCCAGCACTCGAATAGTTTGGAAACCATCAGCCTGTGTTCCCCAAATGAGATCTGGTACTCATTCTTGGCACCCGTATTTCTAGGGGGATTCTACATTCTGTGTTGCCAGGGTAGGTTAATCCTAAAGGTAACTGGGTACTCATTCACTATTCTGTAGAGTTGGAGATTTCCTTTGGACATTTTCCGTGGGCATGGTGATGAGTGGGACCAGGGTAAGGATGTAGTGGACGATAGCTGGCATAGTAGCCTAAGAGCAGGGTAACCGGCTGACCTGTTTAGTCGGCCATATTTAAATCTGTCCCTGACCTTTTCCTAAGCACTCTCTTTCTGTCTTATCTTGTTTCTACTTCTGGCATGAAGGATCTAGACCAATTTAATGATGAATAATGACAAAACTCAATAAACATTACTATGATTTTTAATCTTAAAAATGAGGATTATGTGGGTAATCAGAAACTCCAGGCCGACTCCATATAAAGACCTGGGTGGCCCTGCTAACTCTTTCATACACTGAGAAAATCTTGGTTTCACAAAGATTGCAGCAATTTGAAAATAGTTCTCTAGGCTATAAAATTTACCTGACTAAAACCAATCTAATCCCTTGAGCCAAAGATCAAACTTTTTGCCAGATATAGTTTTACATTGTCATTTTAACCTTCAGGTGGGACAGCAATTGTTTCTAAGTTTTAATATAGAGAATCTGTCTCCATAACCAAGTGGAAGTGTGGGTGGAAGCAATTAACTGGACAGTTCAGTCAGTCAACTCGGAAGCTTACTGACCAGAGTGTTTAGAGCTACGTACCTTTCTTCTGGTTTTAATTTTGTAGTTTATCAGAGTCCAGAATTTCATTCTGGTTCATAACTTTTATTTAACCACCGGATTTTTGAAACTGGCCTTGAATTAGTGCTTCTTTGGACTTTCTCTCTCTTTGGTTTGCTCAACAGCTGGAATGAGAGACTGGATGATGTTGAAGTGAAATGCCAGAGCCATCCGTCTGTGCTTCCAAGATGGCTCCCTGGCCGTGAGAACAGTGACCCTGTGAGGCCAACATGGACTCAGTTCTCCGTACATAACATGGCTGGAGCAGCTCCAGCTCTGGGATATTATCTTGCTGTTTTACACTGGTGGTTTAGCCAGCCCATGGGAAACTGAACTTGGGCCGGGAGACCTGGCAGCAAATCCAAACTGAAATAGGAATCAGCTCTTCAAGTCCAAATGTGAAAACAAATGTGGATCCAAGGCCTAAATGCCCGAAGGACATTGGGAAGGGGTGAAGTGGAATCAAGAAAGCTTTTGGTGACACTATGGGAAGGGCTATTGAATATCTTCTCAGGACAGCACAAATTGTCAGAGACACAGCATATTTAGAAACCTATTTTTAAAACTGTTTTAGATTTTTTAGCTTGATTGATAGATATATTCATTTTTTTTTTTTTTTAGGAAGAAGAAATGGTGACCCTCTTAAGAGGCAAAATACTAGCGTTGAGTGTTGTGGGATGTATCCATCATTAGTTACTAACTCTTCTAATGGCTCAGGCACTCCCCAAAGCTAAGACTCTTAAACCAAAGGAAGATGAGAGCTGAAAGAAACATCGAGCTCATTCAATGCAGTACTTCTCAGCTTGTGAGCACATTGACTTCACTTGGAAATATTTGAGGAATACTGATGCCTGGGCCCCATTCCAGACCAATTAAATCAGAGTGTCTGGGAGAGACACGCAGAAAGTGGTAGGTTTTAACACCTCCCTAGGCATTCTGCTGATCAGCCAAGGTTGAGAAGAATCAAACTAGACTCATTTTACATATGAAGAAATAGAAACCCAGATATTGAGATAAAATATGTTGCCTGAGTCATGTAGCTAGTATCAAAACCTGACTCTTATTTAGTGGTCTTATGTCACACAATGCTTCTCTTTATTGTAGTTTTGCCATAAATTAAAAGCATACTTGAAAATGTTAGTTTACAAAGTACTTTTAAGAAATGAATTTCATTTTAAGGAAAATAGTGATTCAATGGCCAATACACTGATGTTTTCTGCATGATCTTCAGACCAATCTACATGCTTATTGTGCTTGGGCCTCTGAGTCAAACACTGGCTCCTTTGCTGCTTCTCCATTGTTGGCGTAGCATGCTTGCATTCTGTTTCTTCTCCGGAAACCTAGCACACTACTTTGATTTGCTTTGTTAATGGGAAGATGGGAAATACTCTCTAGAAATCCCCCCACTCTTTTTTTTTTTAGGTAGAGTCTTGCACTGTCACTCAGGCTGGAGTGCAGTGGTGCAATCTCAGCTCAGTGCAAACTATGATTCCCAGGATCAAGCAATTATCCTGCCTCAGCCTTGAGTAGCTGCGATTACAGACGTGCACCACCATGCCCAGATAATTTCTGTATTTTTGATAGAGACTAAAAATACAAAATTGTATTTTTCACCATATTGGCCAGGCTGGTCTTGAACTCCTGACCTCAAGTGATCCACCCACCTTGGCCTCCCAAAGTGCAGGGATTATAGACATGAGCCACTACACCTGGCCCTTCCTACATATCTTTAGCTGGTGATACATTTCTCCCAGAGAAACATTTTTTTACAGAACTCACTTCATGTGGGAGCCATGTGTCCAAGAGAACCATAATTTTGGGTAAAGGGCACATCCAGACATGTGCCAGCATTACCCTACAAGATATCGGGCTATCAAGTAAATGTCTGCATTGCATGTCAGCAACCATTCATGGAAACTTACCATTTTTTGTCCAGCTCACCCTGTTTGCCACATTCCAACTAATATTCATAGCCAGGCTTACCAACAATATCATTTAATCACATTTTATAGATAAAACTTCAAGGTGTTCAGGTCCATGTATGAAAATTAAAATTCCTTCTTGTGTTAAAAACATGGAACAATCTATGATCCAAATTTCAAGATATTTAGAAAAATTGCTTTATCCAGACTAATGGTCCCCAACCCTGACCTATTAGATTCACCTGGGGAATTAATATATATATATACATACATACATAGATGCCCTGGCCCCACCCCAGAAATTCTGATAGAATTGGTTTGGATTGGGCCTAGAGCACTAACATTTTCAAGTGCTCCTCAGCTGAGTGTCACAGGCAGTTTGGTTGAGAACCATTGCACCTGACTGTAAAACAGAGCCCTGAGCTTGGAACTTTTTGCTGTGACCATATTGCTCTAGCATTTTTATTTCATTTTAAGTATTCAAAAAATTTATGTTTAAGAGAGAAATATTTTAAAAATACTTCTTTGAGTATATTTTATTCCAATAATCCATACACTCTTCTCTTCACCTTGCAACCTCATTACGGCTAGGGCAGAGATTTATCACCCCGGAGAAGGAGAAGCTGGGTTCTGCCAAGAACGGTGATTTGCAACCCTTGATGCCCTTTAGAATCACCTGGGGAGCTATAAAAAAACTGCCAGTGCCTGAATCCACTTCAGACTAATTAAATCAGAATTTGGGGGGATGGGCTGAGGGATTACTACTATGAAAGTACCTCAGGCACAATACTTTTTATCATGCAGCTAACATTGAGAACCATGGCTCTAATAAGAAATCACTTGTCAACTTAAATTAAGATTCTTATTTCTTAAGATCTCTCATGTTCTAACCCAAACTTTTAAAATTGAGAGAATATAATTTACTTACCTATAGTTGGAAGTGATAGAGGTTATTGACAATGTGATTTTATGATTTAATCTAATATTTATTGAACACTTACTATATGCAAGGCAGATAGGATTGAAAACATCTCCCGGAAACTTTTTTGTTTGTTGGGTCAGATAGAAGGAACCCAGGGTGGATGTATGAGTTTAGGTCCCTGCAGGAAAGAGGTGGCACACTCAAACTGGAGATATGGCATAACAGTGCTAGATAAGAATTTGGCTTTGATACTAACTAGCCACACAGCATCCTAATGTTATTTCGGAAATTTCTATTTTCATTTTCCTAGACACAGAGGTGTCACTTGGGCACCATGGAGGTAAAGATGCTCCTGAAGATATTTAGGAAAGTAGCTAGGAATGCTCTCCAGAATTAAGCAGAAGAATACATTTTAATTTTTGTACATGGACCTGAACACCTTGAAGTTTTGTCTACAAAATGTGATTAAATGGTATTGGTGGTAAATGGCTAGGGATGGTCTCCATTCATTCAAAAATTCATCTGTTGGGTGACTGTCACGTATAGACCCAGGGCCAAGTGTTGGGAATCTCAAAATAAAGATAGAATCGCTGTCCTCAAGGAGACTGGTTTCACAGAGATACAGGAAAGCACATAAAGGTGAACAGGAACATGGTTTACCTGGCGGTTGTGGAGTCAGCCTTCTGGAGTGCTGCTTCTCCATTGCTGGCCTAGCATGCTTGCATTCTGTTTCTTCTCCAGAAACCTAGCACACTACTTTGATAGTGGCTTAGTTGCTTTTAAAGAGAAGGATTTGAGTATCTGCCAAATACTTGTGATTTGTGCATATGAGTGTGTGTGTGTGTGTGTTTACACATACATATGCATGCTTGCACACACATTCTTCAGATAGAATTCTTACTGGGATACAGTGGGGGAGGAATGAGGAAAAATCAGTAGCTTTTTTCTTAACATTTTTGTGGTGTGAACATAAGCAGAAACTCAACACAGCACAGGCTGCGAGGGAAGGAAAACTCATCAAGTCTAAACTATCTTCTGTCTTCTGGCTCAAAAGTAGGTGACATCAACAGGATGTGGGGTTTCAGGATGAGCGTTAAATCACATGAAATGAATTAAACCTCACAACTCCTTGGAACAGGAACCTGTTTTCATGTGAGTTCCCCAACAGCTTTTGGGAGAGCCTTGAAACAAATGGATTTAGCATCTGGGTTTTTTGGTTAGGTTTGATTTGCTTTTCTAACATCTGGTACTTTTGCAAAAATCTTTGAACACAGAAAGCTAAACCAAAGCCCAGAATGAGGCAAGTGTCCAAGAACATATGGAAGCCTAAGAGGTTAATATGCTTCTCTTTGTCTCTGTCATGATGTACAAAAATCAGCCTTGACTTTTAGCAAGTGACCTTTAGCAGAGATGTGAGGGTCTGTCACTCTGACATTTGACAGCTATGGAGATTCATTCTCAACAGAGCAATAGTTAGTTAGAGGTTCAAGGGGCAGGCTAGTTGGCCTATTCTAATTTTTGTGAGGGAGAAACAACATCTTGGGAGACCGATTATCTAGTAATATGTATTTTCTTGTTGTTCAACCTCAGTGAGACACAGAGACTGAGATGGGTCCCAGAAAAAGTAGGGAAGAGGGACTGAAGAGGGTCTGAGTGAGGAACGGAGGTGGCTGTTGGCATTTATTCAGGGGCATTGCAAAGTTGCCTTTTAAAGAGATCTCTTCAATGACATTAGAAAGAAGTAGAGACAGATGCCTTTATAACCTGGGGTTTAACGTTATCTCATTTCCGATATGTTGAAGGCTATCTCATTATTGTGTTGGATGCCCCTTAAGTGCTCCAAACTTTCTTTCTGGATGTACCCAGGACAACTTTTGGGGGTGTTAATGTGGCATGCAGGTGAGGGGAGATGAACAGGGATGACCTCTTGTGAGGCAGTCCTAGCATCTCTAACCCTATGGCTGTCTAGCCTCTGACACCATTCTGCCTCTGACGTGTCTCTTAAACTTCAAGCAACTTATATTTAGGAGATTATGTAAAAGTATTGAAAGCAAATGGCCATTCTGCTGTAAGGTCAGAGTTCTGCTGTGCCTGATAATGCTGCTTTGATCTCCAGGCCCCTGCCTACCTAGATCTATGGTATCTGTCAGCCAGCTTCACTCTGAACTTGACCTTTTGCTGGCCTAGACCTGTGGTTACTGTCAGGGCTCTAATCTCTCAGCATGTCACCTCTGGCAACTTTTAAAAAATCTCTAAATCTTAAAATTCAGACATCCCAGATTCTGTTCTAGCTCATTGCAAAGGCTTTTTGAAATTAAAAAAAAAAAAAGAAAAGAAAAGAAACAAAGCAAAAAAACAAACAAAAAAACCCACCACCAACAACAAAAACAAACAAACAAACAAACAAAAAAAAACAAGAGGGCAAAGAAATGGGTTTAAGAGGGAATTTCAACAAATGATAAGATCAATGATGCAGTAACAGCAGTTTGTTTGGCTAAAGCCATATAAAAGGCATATAGAATCCTAGATGAATTCTAATAGAGCTGGGTAAAATTGAGAGCTTATTTGTTCCAGCGCCCTGTTTGGGGGCAGGTGACCCTCCAACAATCAAAAAACGATGCTTATCTCTTGTCCTTTTGAAAATTTCTGGGTGTGCTTTCTTTTGATTTGCTCATTTTGATATTTCATAACCCTGGTAGCCAAATAGTGCTTCATCATATCCAGCTGGAATATTTACTACTTAATTAAAAAATCTATTTTCCATCCTGTGGCAATTTTGGTTTTTTTTTTTTTTTTGGATCTTTTCCAGATGTGTATGTGGTTTTCACAATGTGGAAACTAAGTTGGACATGATACTCTGATAAGGGTCTGACTGCTGCAGAGTATATTGGAACCACTGGGCTAGGATTCAGAAAGATTCTAGCTCCTTGCCTGCCAGGAGCCAATGGTTTGACCCTGGACAAGCCACTTCCCCTGTCTGGACTTCATGCTCTTCATCTGTAAAGTGACAGTAAGTATCAGACTACATGATCTCTTAAGATTTCTTCCAGCTCTGATGCTTGCGTTCAATAATTTTGCTAAAATTAACATACCTCAGTCAGTGAATCTGTGCTTAGCAGGTAATAGTTGGACAATAAATGTTTGCCAAACTGAAGTAAATCATAGGAATTTCCACTGAAGTTTTCTCTCAGTATATACTAAACCTTTTAATCTCCCTGATGTCCTCCATCCCTTCCAGGAGGGATGTGTGTCTTTTATAGAAATGAGAACCAGCGTGGAGTGGTGAAGCTGCTGTCTTCCCAAAGTGTCGCAGGCACCAGCATCGGAGGAGTGAGGATTCTCAGGTTTCACAGACAATCAGGCCCAAACTGTTTCTAGTCACTTCTCTACTGCCATAGCCAATCTATTAAAATGCCTGTGTGATTCTGGAAAGAAAACAAGTGCCCATGAAAAGGAGGTTATAAATACATCCAATTATAAATATATCCCATTAAAAATAGATATTGACAAGGAGCTCCAGATAGAGTTGTCCTCAGCAAACTGAGCTGAACAAAGTGGCCTATTATCCAGAAAGCAATAATACTTTCTTACGTGATTCCTTAGTAATATCTTTGGAGTTGTATAAGACTCATAACTAGCTACTAAATAGTGTATGTGGTCAGTTAAGAATTGGGCTTGAATGGTCCAGTAAAGATAGAATTAGGACTGAATACATATTTTTCCTCTTTGTGTCACAGGACTTACAAACCCCAGTGACTATGTTGCTGGAAGGACTGACCTGACTTTTGAAAGTGAGAGTGGCATGCGGTCCTTAACATCTCTGGTCTTTAACAACTCCCGTGGAGACCCCTGGCCTAGGGTGGTGGAAGAACCACAGACCTGGAACCAGAGGGCCTGGGCTTCTACCCCAGGTCCTGCATGCCCTACCTCGATGACCTTGGACATATGGTTTGGCTCTTTGTCCTCATACAGATCTCACGCTGAATTGTGAACCCCCGTGTTAGAGATGGGGCCTGGTGGGAGGTGATTTGATCATGGTGTTGTGGGGGGGTTCTAATGGTTTAGCACCATCCCCCTAGTGCTGTGTTGTGATAGAGTTCTCACAAGCTCTGGTTGTTTGAAAGTGTGTAGCACCTCCCCCTTTTTCTCTCACTCCTGCTCCGCCAAGGTGAGACGTGCTTGCTTCTCATTCGCCTACTGCCATGATTGTTAAGTTTCCTGAGGCCTCCCAGCCACACTTCCTGTACAGCCTACAGAACTATAAGTCAATTAAACCTCTTTTCTTTATAAATTACCCAGTCTCAGGTAGTTTTTTTATAGCAGTGTGAGAATGGACTAATACACTTGGGGAAACTAGTTAACGTCTTTTGAGCCTCAGGTTCGCATTAACAATTAAATGAGGTAATATGTGAGAAAGGAGCCTAATATAGTGTCTGGCAGGTGGGAAAACTCAAATTAGTGTCTTGTAATGATGGTCCAAAGTTGGGTTGTGATGTAGGAATGAAACAGCAGTGATTTAGCTGGCATGTATTGTGGTTGAGGTCCTGCTGGGACACCGCATTCAAATTGTATGGAAGCTCTTTCCCCAGTGTTTTGTCCACTAAGGTTGCCATAATGAAGTGTCCCAATGGGCAGCTTAAACGAAATCGATCTCCTCACGGTTCTGGAGGCTGGGAGTCCAAGTTCAAGGTGCCAGCAGGGTTGGTTTCCGCTGTGGCATCTCCGCTAGGCTTACAGATGGCTGCCCTCTTGCTGCCTCTGCATGGGGTCCTCTCTATGTGCACTCTTGTTCCTGGTGCCTCTTTGTGTGTCTTCATCTCTTCTTTTTATAAGGACACCGGTCACGTTGGATTAGGGCCCACCCCAACATTCTCGCTTCATCACCTCTTTAAAGGCCGTATCTCTACAGTCACATTCCGAGATACTGGGGGTTAAGATTCAATATAGGAATTTAGATGGGGGGATACAAGTCAGTCCATAAGACCCAGGAACTCATTGAGACTACAGGAGGAGCTTAAATCACAGGGCTGCGTGGGTTTTGCAGTGTGGCCCCATTTGTAATGTATGAAATTCTATGCTCAAGGCTAATCTTCCTTTCCCCCACTTCCTTTTCTTTTCCTGGGTGGAAGACTCAAGCGAACATCTCCATTTTGACAAGTATATATCTCTTCTTTCTTTGTAGAGATTCTTCACCCATGGTTTCTTAGGTTTATGAACAAGGAAGCTGAATGAAGTTCCTTTCCTTTCTAGGTGAGCCCCTGGGTCTCTGGAAGATTCTTACAATCTTAAAATGGCTTCTGAGCACTGAAGCCCAAGCTGTTAGCTGGCCTGTGTGAGGCCATGAGACAGAATGCCACAGCCACACCCCAGGGATGCTGAAGGGGGTTTCCCTCTTCTGAGGTTTTTCTCTTTTCTCCCTGCAGGGCTCCTCCTACATGGTGAGTCATCCAGAACTGCAAACACACAGCCAGCTGTTTGGAATACAAGAAATAACCGTAGCCAGAGGCATCTTGGGTCCAAGCTCTCTTCTCTCTTTCTCTCTTTCTCTCTTTTATTGCTCATTTCCCAAGTCAATTCCTTTCCCCTCCCTCACTTCCCCTCCCTGTTCTTCTTAGGACTTAATGCAGGAATCTGGTGACGTTGGGTCTTTGTCAGTCAATGTCAGACCTCACCTAACATTGATATTTATCAAAGTAACAGTTACATCAAAGCCCCATATACTTGTAGTATTGTCTTTCTTTTTCTTTCTTTCTTTCTCTTTCTTTCTTTCTTTCTTTGTTCCCTTCCTTCCTTCCTTCCTTCCTCTCTTCTCTTTCTCTTTTTCTTTCTTCTTTCCTTTTCTTGTTCTTTCTCTCTCCCTTTCTTTTTCTTTCTTTCTTTTGTCTTTCTTTCTGTCTTTCTTTTTTGAGACTAAGTCTCACTCTGTCACCCAGGCTGGAGTACAGTTGGAGAAATCCTGGCTCACTGCAACCTCTGCCTTCCCAGTTCAAGCAATTCTCCTGCCTCAGCCTCCTGAGTAGCTGGGATTTCAGGATTGCGCCACTACACCTGACTAACTTTTTGTATTTTTTAGTAGAAATGGGGTTTCACCATGTTGCCCAGGCTGGTCTCAAACTCCTGGGCTCAAGTGATCCACGCACTGTGGCCTCCCACAGTGCTGGGATTACAGGTGTGAGCCACTGCGCCAGCCTGCGTTTCTTTCCTAAGGTGTAATCACTTTCCTTGTTGAACCTAGAGCATAAGCTAATATTGAGAATGTTAGCTTCTCATGAACAAGGACCATACTGTATCCTCCATGGCCGATGCTTTACACGTAGTCATGATCAAACACCTTTTGAAGGAAGCAATGGAACTTTTAAGAAAAATGTTACTCTCTGGGAGGAATAGGCTTGTAGTTAGTTTTAAAGAAACTTGGGGAATCCCCTGAGTTGTGTAAACCTGAAGAGTGTGCCACCAGTACAGGTGTGACCAGTTACTCTGGCGATACCATTTCAGCCACTAAGCTTAGCCATAGGTACAGTTTAAAATATGTATATAATTTCTTTTGATACTAAAATGTAAAGCAAATAATCACATAAAGTCATTTTTATAGACATAAATGCCTAGGTAAAATGTATTACCATATTAACTAGATACGATTTTATCATGTTTGTTAAAAATCTATTTTTCCTTCTTGTGGCTTCAAAGTTAGAAATACCCTCTTAGATGCTTGCTCTGGCATTTAAGTCCCTGAAGTTCCATTGAAGTTAATGTCTTCAGACCTTCTTAAATGGGTGGGGGCAGTAGGCTCTGACCCCGTCCTAATCTTGCTTGCTCTCTTTCTCTCCTCTTTCTGCCATCAGAGGAAAAGGAGGGCAATGAAGAAATGGAATGGATCTCATTTTTGCATCTCTGACCTTTCCTGTGCTCCTTTCCACTTAGTAGAGGTAAGTAATAAAGATTGGGTACACATATGAAACTTGTACTTACTAATTCAACAAGTATTTAATATAAATATACTCTGTGTCAGACATTTTGTCAGGTTCAGGCACTGCAGAGATGAAAAAGTCACAATCCTGGCTTGCAAAGAGTTCATGGTCTACTGGGGAGTAGAAATACAACCGAATCATTCTTCTAGACTAAGATATTGGAAATATGTGTAAAGGACTATGAGAATACTGAGGAGGGGTTTACCTCTTAGTATGAAGAGAAGGAAGGTTAGAGACATTGGAACTAGGTCTTGCAGGATGACTAGAGTTTTGCTAGATGAGAAGGAGGGGTAAGGACTGTATAGTGAGAACATTCCTG
Organism: Cacajao melanocephalus; assembly: GCA_963573385.1. Classification (NCBI taxonomy): domain Eukaryota; kingdom Metazoa; phylum Chordata; class Mammalia; order Primates; family Pitheciidae; genus Cacajao; species Cacajao melanocephalus. The sequence continues at coordinate 154,047 of CAUYLG010045520.1, read as the reverse complement.
AGTTACCTCACTTAGAATAATGGTCTCCAACTCCACCCCGGTTGCTGCAAAAGGCATGACTTCATTCCTTTTTAAGACTGAGTAGTATTCCATGGCGTATACATACCACATTTTCTTTATTCATTCATTGGTTGATGGGTACTTAGGTTGGCTCCACATCTTTGCAGCTGTGAATTGTGCTGCTTTAAACATGCACGTGCATGCGTCTTTTTTATATAATGACTTACTTTCCTTTGGGTAGATAGTGGGATTGTTTAATTGAATGGTAGCTCTACTTTTAGTTCTTTAAGGAATCTCCATACTGTATTCTATAGTAGTTGTACTAATTTACATTCCCACCCAGAGCTGGAAGAATTTAAGCAATAAAATAAATAATGATAGGCTTGTATTATAGGAATAACAACAACAAATATATATATATGTTATATGTACATATATCCACTAGTCCGTGCAGGCTTAAATAAATGATTGAATAAATAAATAAGAGAGGAAGGGACACTATTTTTTTACAGAAGAGTTTTCAATAAAATCTGTAGACCATTTCGCCTTCAGGAAGTAGAGTTTAAGTCCTCTTCCCTTGAGTGTAGGCTGGACTTAGTGATTCATTTTCAAAGAGTAAAATATCAAAAGGGACAATTAGTAGCTTTGTGGAGTGCTCTGGCAGATGTCATCTTAAACAAGCGATGGGATTATCCTCACTAGTGATGTTATATACCCCTGCTGTGATGACGAGAAGAACCACACACCTCTGTGGCATTATCTTTAAAACCCATGACCTCAGTCTAAGCATGCAAATCCATCCAACAGACTCACATTGGGAACTCTTCAAAAGTATCAAGGTCATAAAAAACAAAGACTGAAAGACCATCCCAGATCAGCAGAAACTAAGGAGACAAGATGACTAAATGCAATCTGGTACCCTAGGTGACTCCTGGAAGAGAAAAAGAACATTAGTGGGAAAACTTGTGAAATCCAAATAATGCCAGTAATTTGATAGTAGTATTATATCAGTGCTAGTTTCTAGTTGTGATAAAGGTGCCATGGTTATATAAGATGCTAGCATTAGGGGAAATTAATGAAGCATCTACATGAACTTTGTGTACTATGTAATTTTTTGTAAGTCAAAAATAATTCCAAAATAAAAATTTATCAAAAAATAAAGATAGCTTGATGAAGGTAAGATAGCTTGGTAAGGCCTAATATTATGTGCTTCCTTGACATCTAGTGCAACTGGGGAGGCCTCAGATGACCTAACTGCAGGTTCTCCTCCCTGCTCCACTCCTGCAGCTAACATCTCCTAGTCAAACAACTCTCCTTTTCAAAGGGACCAGGCACAGTTTCTGCTTATCCCTGAATAGCAGTTTTCAGTTTCCTGGCAGCCTATGGAGTTTCTCAAACAAGCCAATCACCTCCTCCTATGGGAACTGAGAAGCACCCCACCCTCTTGATACTACAAAGCCCCTGGTTGTTCCCTAGTGCACCCCCTGTGTGGTCCTGTGTAGCATATGGTATCTTCCCCTCTTAGGCAGTGAGTGTATGTGACTAATAAACTGTCTATCTCATCGGTTCAGTGCCAGCTGTCATTTGTTCTGCTATCTCCTAACCTAGGGTGGGGATCCCTTCCACACCAACAGGGTGAATGCAAGGTGATTAAAACAAGACGCCTCTTCAGAATCTATGTCCTAGGGAAAAAATTAGCAACAACTACAACAAAACAAGAAACTTCAACTCGGACCCTGCATTCCAGATGTGTTACAGGGGCCTCTCTCCCCAGAGCCACTTTCTGGTCAGAGCTTACCTCCTCTTGCTCAGGGTTAGGAGCTCTGGGCAGGAAAAGGACATCATGGTGAAAGCTGGAGATGAAGAGGGGAATATGGTAATGAAGAGACAAAGGAAGAGAGGCTAAGGAAATAGAAAAAGGAGGAGATGACACACCTTGAAGGCTCTAGCCAATGCTCAGGATATGCCAAAAGGCATTATGGGGCTTTAGGCCAGTGCCCCACAGAGTGACTGGCATGCAGTCGGTGCTCAATTAGTATTGCAGGAGTTGGAAATTTTTACTGCCATAAGGCTTGCAGCAGGCTTCACTGAAAGGGATTGTAGCAAAGCAGTACATTAAGAACTTGATCCAACCACGCAATGGGCGCTGCATTGGGTTTTACAAGCTTAGAATGTTGTTCCCAACACACCGTCTAGCTGTATGGCCTTGGATAAATCCTCCGGTCTCTCTGAGTGTATATATTCTCAACCATAAGTGAGGCTAATGGAACCCATGTAGTTCATACTTACCAAACTGGCTGAGACCCAAATATAATGTTCTATGTGAATGTGTAAGAAGTGTTAAATATCATAGCATTAGTAAACATATTAAATGCACTGATTCGTGGGGCAGGAAGATTATGAGAGAGTATAAGAGTAAGGATTAAAAGATGTGGCTTCTGTTCTCAGGAAAGGTGTAGCCAAGTAGGAAGGAACACGGAAGTCATAGCAGTTCCAGCAAAGTCAGAGGTTCCATGGAAGAGGTGCACACAGCATGCAGCAACAGGGAAGACTGACCAGGGGATGGATAGAGATTCCACTGAGGAGGTATGACATGCACTGGACCTTGAAGCATGAGTAATTATAAAGTATGATGTGGGGCGACCAGCAGGGTTGGAATCAAAAGACTGGTTCAAATATTAGTCTCTATATTTACTGGTTCTGTGACTTTGAGCAAGTCTGAATCTTTCTGAGTCTTAGTTGCTTCATCTTCAAAAGGGGATAACAACATCTATAGTTGGGATGAGAATCAAATGGAAGATACCAGTGAAAGTGCCCCACAGAGTGCCTGGCATGCAGTAGGTGCTCAGTTAATGTTAGCTAAGACTGAAGTTTTTATTGTTAGGAAGCCTGGAGCAGGCTTCCTTGGATGGGGGTTCGATCCAAGGAGCAGATTAAGAACTTGGCCCATCCTTGGAGATTTCCCACACATCGTTAGACTTGTTCTGAAATGCTTCCCATCAGCCGGAGAGCCTTCAGAGCTATCTTGGGGATAGAGAGTGGGCCTGGGAGTGAGGCTTGGACAGCTGTGTTCCCAGTGATTAGAAAATGAGGTGGGGAAGTAAGCCTCCCTCATGGGCTGTCCACTTGGGACTGGGCAATGGAGGTAGGCACTGCCTTTCTGGCTTGGCAGTTATCAGCAAGCATATGGCAGCTGGCTTCAGTGGCTGCCACCTCAACAGGTGGTGGTCCACTTAGCCGTCATCTGCTGTCTTAAGCTCAACCCATCTAACCTGAACTCCTGATCTTTGATACCCACCTGCTCCCCTCTAGCTGTCCCCATTCAGTGGAAGCATCTCCCTTTTTCTAGTTGCTCAGGCCCAATTCCTTAGGGTTGACTTGGATCCTCTCTCCTTCTCCCTCTCTCCCTTCCATATCCCACAGCCCACCTTTCAGGAAATCCTGTTGGCTCTCCTTTTAGAAAACAGCCAGAACTGACCACTCCTCACCACTGCATTGCTGCCCCTGGGTTCAGATGCCATTGTCCCTGCACCTGGAATACTGCAGCAGCCTCCTGGCTGGCCTCTGCTTTTACCCTTGCCCCTGCTTTACAGCTGCTCACAAGAGGGCAGCCAACTGATCCTACCAAATCTTAGAGCATTTCAGTCGTCTGCTCGAGATCCTGCACATGTCCCCATTTCACTCAGGGTAAAAGCTAAGGTCATTACAATGTCCTACAGGACCCCTGTGACCCCAGGACCTGGTTTCTGTTCCCTCTCTGACTTCATCTCCTGCAACTCTCCCCCTTGAGTCCTCTGTTCCAGCCACACTGGCCTCCTCTCTGTTCCTTAGGGCTTTTGCTCTGGCTGGCTCTCTGCTTGGAATGCCTTTCCTCCAGATATCCATATGCCAGCTCCCTCACTCCTTCAAATCTTTGCTCAAATGTCAAACTCTCAATGAAGCTTTTGACAATCCTATTTAAAATAGTAACCTGCACAGCTCCCCGCCTTCCCCCAGCACACTCCAGCTCCACTACCCTGTGCCTCTTTCCTCATGCAGCACTCATCACCTACGGACCTTTTAATGCACTTGTTCTTTGTTCGTTTTCTGCCTCACCTTACTAGAGCATAAACCAAATGAAGGCAGGGGAGGGACGTTGTCAGGCCTATTCATGGATGTACCCTAAGTGCCTGGAGCACTCCGTGGTTGCTGCTAAATATTTGCTTGCTGTTTGTCCTGGGCCTCTGCATACTGCTGGATGGAGCAGGTCTGCTGTACCTAGGAGTCAATCCATGGCCTGGGTTAGCAGGCTGGCCTTCCTGTAGGATTTCTGAGCCAGGTTCTAGGAGTGAACTGACTTGCCTGAATCCTCAAGCTGAAGTTGAGGGCTAGACCTACCAGGGACCTCAGGGGATCTGACTCCAAATGAGTCCTGTGTCTCTGAGCGTCACAGGTTAAGAGAGGATTGGAACAGGTGATTGGAGCAGGAAGGAAAGGCTCCTGAGAAGGTAGGGGCTTAGGGACCCCTGCTTGTTCTGACTGGGGAGTTTAGCACATCTGTAGGATGTGCCCAGGGTTAGCTGTCTCTTTTCAAAACTGCCAACCCCACCCTACCTGCTGCATGAACCTCATGTGGGCATCTCTGATGTTTCAGTAGTTGAGTGAGGTGGGGAGGATTTTGGATGTTAGAGTTGAACTTGCCAGTGAATGGACTCTGGACTCTGAACTGAGCCTCCAGGAGAGGGAGAGAACCATGGGCAGGAGGTTAGGAGCTTGGGGTACCCCTCCCTCCAGCTGCTAGCCCATGGAGTTTTCATCTGTTCAAAGGGAACAGTTAAGCCTGCACTGTCTCCCTTCTGGCGTTCTGAGGATCAAGTGAAATAATGTATATGAAAATGTTTTCAAAAGAATAAAGAGCTTTGCCAGGATAAGAAATTGCTTTTATCCAAGAGATAAATCAAGGGTGAGATTTCTGACAAGTATTTGTGTGTGGGCTGTTATTTTAAATCCTGTTTTGTTTATTTAAAAACAACAACAAAAAAACAACAATAAATCCAGGCCTGCTCTATCAAGAAAGAGTGGAGTGTGCTGTACAGCTTCACAGATCACCCATCTCTCCACAGCTCAGCGTACTCTCCCACTGCAGCCTGTTCTCAGATGGGAATGTGCTGGGTGCCGAGGGCCCGCCCACTGGCACAGCCCTTGCATGGCCTGGGATGGGGCTGTGGTTTTGCAAAAGCTGGATCAGTGCTGCTTGGTTGTGAGGGTGAACCGCTTGCCCCAGAGCTTCATTGGCACCACTGGGAGGCAGGGGGATGTTGGGCCGATCCCTTGGTTTGTTCAGGACCTGAATGGGGAGCAGTGGAACAAGAGGAGGAAAACAAATATTTGTAGGATTCTTTTCTGTGCCAGGAGTCATCATTCTTCACGCCTCACAACAAACCTGCATCTCTCTAAGGTTTATCATTACTGATTTGAAAATTAGAAAACTGAGACTCAGAGAGGTTAAATAACCTGTCCTGGGCTTATTAGTCACTAGCAGGAGTGTCACTGAAGTGAAGATCTGTCTGGTTTCCAAATCTGAGCCCTTTTCATGGTGCTGCACTCCCCTTTCCATAGATTGATGGACTGGGTTCCAGTCTCAGCTCCTTCTCCGACATGTGTGACCTTAGGCAAGTCATTTAACTTCTCCCATCCATTGCCTCAGCTATAAAATGCCAATGATAACTTTCTCCCTCAGTGGGTGGTTGTGAGAATCAAGTGAGATAACGTATGTGGAGCAATCAGAAACATTGAGCGAAATGTTACAGGCAAGCAAGGAATTACTGTTATAATTTGGAAAGCATTGCTTTTATTCTGTGACTTCCTTGCTCAGGAATGTTCAGTAAGTCACTTCCCTGCCCAGAATCTGCTGGGTCCTCCCTGTCCCTTATGCTCTCACTGCTCCTCCTTCAGCTAGCCTTTCTTTGTGCTCTTTTAAATGGCATGTCCTTTACCTGACACGTCCACTCTGCCACCTCTCTGCCAATCTGAATTTTTCCCCACCTTTAAAACTCAATGTACACCGGGTCTGCTTCCTTCAAGAAGCCCTATTCTCTAGGCTCACGTGGCTGTGCCACCACCTGCAGGTGCAAGGGCTCTTCAGTTGTTTCAGAAGCAGGAGCACTTCTCTTCAAGGAGGTTTTCGGCTCCTGCGGGGTAGAGATCATGATTCTGTGCTCTTTGAATGTTCTCACAATATCTCATGCAGTACTTGAGACCTATAAGCTAAAACACTCAGAAAATGTTGATGGAAGGACTGATCCAGGGAATTGGATCCACTGCTCTACTTTCTCATGGTTGTACCAGGTCATGGGAAAGGTGTGGCAGTTTTTCCAGTCCCCCTCGGTGGTCCTCAGCTCTCTTCTGGAAGAGGCAGCTTCCTGCCTGAACTCACACAACACAGTCCCCAGCTTGAGTCTGCGCCCCTTCCTCTCTGCCTGGCCTGGCTCTGTCCTTGCAGAGCTGCCTTGCTCAAGCACTCTGACCTCTGGGATCTTCCCTGCCTTGTACCCCTTTCAAACTCCATGTCTGGGCTCTTGGCTTATGCCCTTGGCTTGTTTTTCAAGAATGCTGTTGGTCTGCCATGGGCATGTAGTAGCTGCTCAGTACTTATACTTTACCAAGACGATGCTGATCTCAAAGGATCAGCTGCAATCTGCACACTCAGATTGCAAAAGCTTCCCAGATGCCTTTTTTGCTTATTATTATTATTTTTTTGAGACAGGGTCTCACTCTGTCACCCAGGCTGGAGGACAGTGGCGTGATTTCTGCTCACTGCAACCTAGGTCCCCAGGGTTCAAGTGATTCTCCTACCTCAGCCTCCCAAGTAGCTGGGACTACAGGTGCACGCCACTATGCCCAGATAAATTTTTTATTTTTTGGTAGAGACAGGGTGCTGTCTCTACCAAAAGCGTAGAGACCATGTTGGCCAGGCTGGTCTCAAACTTCTGACCTCAAGCAATCCACCCGCCTCAGCCTTTGAAATGCTGGATTACAGGTGTGAGCCACCATGCCCGGCCAAGTGGTCCATCCACTTCAGCTTTTCAAATACTGAAATACAGATGTGAACTGCCATGCCTGGCACCCGGATGCTTTTTAGTATTCAGAATGCAAGCATGGATTCCGCAAGCAAGGGAAGGTAAAAAAGAAAGCCTAGCCTTGGTATTGATCACATTAGTTTGAACCGTGCCACCAGGCATGTGACCTCATCTCTCAAATCCTTGATTTCTTGCCACGTAAATTGTGGATGATGATAACACAGACGTTATAGTGTTGTGTGAGCATGCCTTTAAATTCCGTCCCAAATGATGTCCCCTGTCTCATCGTTCAGGTCTTAGTTTAGATGCTTTTTACTCAGAAAGCATCTGAGAACTTCCTCCAACCCCCAGGGAAGTCTCCTGTGTTGTCATGTACCACAATGCCCTGTTAATTTCCCTCCTAGCACTTCTACAATCTATCATTACTATATATGTGTACATGTATATTTTGTTTCCCCACTAGAATGTCCGCTCCATGAGGTCAGGAAACACCTAGTCTTAATCACCACCGTATCCATAACTCCTAGAACAATGCCTGGCACTTAGTTCGTGTTCAATAATTTTTGGTGGCCTTCCTTTCTCTTTCCTCAGTACATAGCACATTGTCAGCCTCTGTGTCAGGAAGATAAAGGGTCTCCTGTAAACCACTCAGAAAGCTCCTGTGAAGGCATGAAGGGTGGAGCGTGCACATGTCAAGAAGGGGCTTCTACAACAAAGAAACCTTTCTTCAGAAAGAGAAAGACAGGCAGTGGGGGTGGAGGGTGGGGACAAGTGCCGATGACCTTTTCATCTGAAGCAGCAGAACAAATGCAACTCATACCTATTGAGCTGGTTTGGGGGTTTCCTCTACCTCCACAGCTGGATGCCTGGAATCCCCAGACCATAAGGACGAATCTGGGCTGTTTCTACCTGACCAGGGGAGCTGCAAGGGCTCGGGTGTTTCTGGAATAATAGCCTGGCCTCGCCCTCCTTCCTGCCACCTAGTCCTTGCCTTCCCAGTGCCTAGGTAGCCTTCCCATGCCTGGAATCTGTCCAGGTTCAGCACGCGGCCACGTGGCCACCAAGGAAGCTACTAGAGCTGTGACCTTTCTCACCCAGTATACTGCACAAGGGAGATGAACATGTGTGTGTGTGTGTGCATGAGCGTGCATGCAGAACTGTTTATTTTACACTCGAGAGAAGAAAAATGGGAACAGGCAGAACAGAAGAGGGAAGGGAAAGGCAAAAGCAGAGTGGAGGAGAATGGTGAGATGAGGAGGATGGAGAGAGAAATGTTAGATCAAGGAACTTTTACAATTTAAACATGGGAAAGGTTGGAGCTGATAGAGAAGAGCCAGTTGAGAGGGAGAGTTTAAAAATACAGCACAAGGGAAGGCTAATAAATAGGGCAGAGTCTAGGGTAACCAACTGTCCCAGTTTGCCCAGAACTAAGGGTTCCTGAGATGTGGGGCACTTGGTGCAGAGGCTCACAGTGTGGGACTTCTCCATGGCTAGGCTTTGGCACAGTTATGGCATTGGGGAGAATGGGATTGGGGTAACTGAAGGGCCACCTTTCCACACACACCTCCTGACGTTTTCCAGCTGTGGAACCAAGACTTGCTGACCTCACTGGCACCTCACTTCCCCACCTGTGAAGGTAACATTCTCCAGGGTCGTAGTGTGACTCTGCATGGGTCACTTGAGTCTGCTGGGCTTCATTTTCCTCACATGTAAAACAAAGACATTGGATTCAATAGTGTCTGAGACACTTTCCAGTCCCTGCTGAGCTTTTGCAAGTCAATGGCATAAGTTGTGATGGTTTTGAGGGCCCTGGCTGAGGTCTGTTAGTGGGAGAATGCATCAGGAGTCGCCAGTGGGGAAGTCTCCAGGGAGGGCTGCTTCTGGCTGTCATTGTAGGCCCCCTCCCTATTTTGAGGACCCGGCTTTGGAACAGCCGGAGCTCACGAGTAAATAGATGAGTGCATGAGTGAACACTAATGCAGCAGGATCATCCTTCCTCAAGAAACACTGCTGTCTACGTAGGGGTGTAGGCTAGCCAGGCATGGGCCCAGCAGTGATGAGATATCAATCTGTGTGGGGCTGTGTGGTTTCATCAGCAGCCCCATGTGGCAGGGGCTACCACAGATGACAGCAGGAAATGGGGGTGCAGGAGGAGAGGGCTGCTGAACTGATCAGATTTCTCAATTATTTCTTTACACTAACCAATTTGGGCTGAGCGAGCACCTGGGGCTCTTCAGTTTTGGGGGAAGAGATCTCAAGAGAGATGATACTGGCCATCCTTCATTTTGGGCAGATGGCGACTTGAATGATTAATGTGCATATGAAAAGCAGATATCATTTTATTTGTTTTCCAAGCTGATTGAGCAGTTCATGCCAGTTACATTAGTTTTGAAAAAGAAGCAAAACAAAAACAAATAATACGTATGGGTCTGTCTGTGGTGGTGTTCATGTGTGTTGTGTGATGGGGGAGGCAGCTGAAATCCCAAATCAATAAGGTAATTGAGTTACTTCCTCCAAGTGTTTAAGGCTATTACTTTAAGTGAACACAGGGCAGTTGACTGTGTTTACTTGACTGTAATCAGCTTTGGACTCATTGGGCATATTGATTTCTCTCAATGCTGTTTGGTGTTCTCATTGAAATATCAGCAAAAGTCTTCCTCTCCTCCTCTCCTTTCTCCCCTCCTTCCTTCCTTCATTCTCCAGGCTTCCAAAAAGCAAAAATGCACTTCTTTCTACTGGCTAGGCTGTATGTTTTCCGCTCCACATCATCATCGCTTGTTCTAAAAGCAAAATTCAATTTTCCAAGACTCTTTACACTTCTTCACACACACACGTACACACACACACACAGAGTCTCTGTGCTCAACAATGTGCTTTTTAATGTAGAAAAAAAGCAAAAACAACAGGTCCACTATAGTCCTGCGATGTCCTCGGGCAGGGAAGCCATTCCCAATCCAGCAAGAGACATTGTCCTCATTGAGGCGGCTCTCCAGCTCTGGGCAGCTCACAATCCCAACCTTTGTGGTGACCAAAGAATTGTGGCCTGTCCCCTTCCCCTCGGACTCCACCCTACTGGCCCCCAAAGGTCACTGACAGTGATGTCACGGAAAAGCATGTGCTCAGGGAGCCTTTCCTCAGAGGAGGCCCTGGAAACTATCGGCGGGTCGCTGAATGCTGGTGGAGTTATCCTCCCTTCTGCCCAACACCCAGCCTCAAGCCCTGGAGAATGTCTCCAGCCGGGAGGGAGTGCACTGAGGGAAGGACTCCATTTGGGGTTGAATGGCCTAGCTGGGAGATTCCACTGAGAGGGTATGGGCAGTCCCCTTTTGCACTCTCCATGGGCGCCCACCTAGGCGTCAATGAAGACTGTGCAGGCTGGGCCCTGATTCCCTCTCCAGCATTTTATCTACTTTAGCCCTCTTTTGCACAGTTGGATTTTGCTCCACATTTTTGCATTCATTTGCTTTATCCAACCCTCTTTCCCTCTTCCCTTCAGCATTAGCAGTATCTACTTATGCATGTGTGTGTGCGTACACGTGCAAGTGCACACACACGCACGCACACACACACACACACACACACGAACACATCCTCCAGGGTTCGCTGTTAGCCTACCTCTCTCTATATGTGTTAGCCCTATCTCAACCTCAGGCCAGAAAAATCCAAGCAAAGCCTCACTGGAGCAGCGTTGGCAGTGCAGTTAGCTAGAGCCTACACATTTCCCTTGCCTGTCTAAGATAGTGTCTACCTAAAGGGTTAGGGGCACAGAACTCATGGGGTTGTAGAGAGAATCTCAAAGAAAACAAAATTTACATTAAAGTTGCATTGACTGAAGATTTCCTATGTACTAGGACCTATCCTAGGTATTTCATATATATTTCCCACGATAGTCTCAACCACTCCAGGAAGAAGGTGTCTCCACTGCATTTTAGTGTTAAAGAAGATGAAGTACAGCAGTGAGGCCAAATGCATATAAACAGATTTGAAACCAGGCCCTTTAACTCCAGATCTAAGACTTTCTTTACTACCTTACAGTTCAGAAACTGCAATAGATAACTAGGATCACTTACATTCTAGAAGGCGAAGGGTGTGCAAATGTGTGTGTATGCATATGGGGGTGAAGTAGACAGTTTCAGGAATGGGAGAAACAGCAATATCGTTGTTTTCCTTTAGTGCCTTCCTCTCTGATACATGTCTTTTCTTGGGATCAAGGTCTTTCAGCTGAACTCTGCCCAAAGCTCCACGGTGGCTCCCACCACCCAACTATTCTAATGCCACCAGAGAAAATGGTTTGACTTCCAATCTGGCCCCACACTCCTTTCCATCCTCTCTTCTGCTGGCTCCTCTCTGCTTCCCTCCCCTCTCACTCCACTCTGCATTACTTACTGTGCCTTAAACATCCATGTTCTTTAGGACTCAATCCTTTGCATTGGCTGTAACTTTTGCCTGCCATATCTCCTCCCTGCCGCCCTTTTTGGTGACCTCCTATTGTCTTTTTAAATCTCAACTTGTGACGCTTTCCTTTAACCCCCATCCCGCCTTGTGTCCCCATGACACTTTGCATATCTATGCATTCCAAGTCTGATCAGAGCTGTGCTTGAGAAACATCATTGTATTGGTGGGTGGAGGTTGTTAGAGAAGAGGCTAAAGGCTGGGAGAGCCTTAGGAGTTTGTTGCACTCATTTCAAGGAGAGAAGAATTAAAGCAGGGGTTACAAAGAAGGGGCCTGTCTGGGGTGCGATTGAGAGTACCGGGCATGGAGCTGAGTTTGATTCCAGGGTCAGAGTAAGAGAGGCTATCACGTGCCCAAAGCCGGTTTCAGGAAAGTTTTGCTTTGCTGCAGGAGACTTTCCTAGAAGACCTTTAGAAGACCCTTTCAACCCTTTAACCGATTTCGTTATAGCTGTGGCATTCTTCGGGTTGCTCAGAAGGCAGAAGCTCTAAAAATAGAAAGCATTATTATTACCGATTAAATTTCTTTCCACCTACAGAATTTTCTGAAAGTAATAAGAAGAGGAAGCCTGAGTCTGTGCTCAAGTGTTCGGGGAGCAGAGATGTATTGAGAGGTGAGGAAAGAAGAGGGAGGGTGTGGAGAAAGGGAGGTTAGGCAGGTAAGATGGGGGTTAGGGTAAGAAAACACTGATTGAACCCACTGATGAGTAAAAGGACCTTTCAGCAGGCAGTCACTTTTCAAGAGAGATGCACTGCATGTTAGAACAATAGAGTCCCCCTGAGGCCCCCTGTCTCAGCTGCATCAGGTCCAGGCTGCCAGATGGAATGGGGTTTTCCCCTGTCTCTGCATGGGGGCAATGCAGGCATGCTCTTCATAACTCTGACAGGTGTGCAGCCTCTGATGCCTTCACTCTCTGCTTCCTGATGCATTTCATAAAAACCCATCTGCAAGGCTGCCTACAGCCTTGCAGTTTCTGAGAAGGGTACCCGTCGTAATTAACAAGCTATAAGATCACATAAAGAGATGATACAGAAAATATCCAATTTTACATAGGTACATATTGATTTTTTTGAAAAAGAGGAGCCTTCAAATTGAATCAGCATCAGGTCCTAGAAACTTGGATTCAACCTTGTGGCTCTATTAGAATATTTTAGAATGATTTTAATGCCTCTTTCTTTTCTTTTTTTCTTTTTGATTTTTCTTTTTTTTTTTTGAGACAGAGTCTTGCTCTCTCACCAGGCTGGAGTGCAGTGGGGTGCGATCTTGGTTCACTGCAACCTCTGCCTCCCAGGTTCCTGTGATTCTCCTGTCTCAGCCTCCAGAGCAGCTGGGATTACAGGTGCACGCCACCATGTCCAACTAATTTTTGTATTTTTAGTATAGATGGGATTTCATCATATTGGTCAGGCTGGTCTTGAACTCCTGACCTCAGGTGATCCACCCACCTCGGCCTCCAAAATGCTGGGATTATAGGCATGAGCTATCGTGCCTGGCCTAATGCCTCTTTCATATGACTCAAGAAAGTCCAAGTTACTTTTTGTGTGTTTCCTGTATTTTCTCTTCTCCCATACGACTTAGTTCATTGTTCTGGGTGCCCTCCCCAGTCATCCTTGCAGAAGTGTTTTCATCAGCGTGAAATACTTCGGGACACAGGCTTGAAATTGGGCTACTTGCTTCTAAAAGTAAATTATTCCAAATTGCTATTTGGTCATAGGTAAAAGATGGTTGAATAACAGCATTTTCACACGGTTCACCATAATAATTCCTCTGTGTTTTCTCTTCTACAAAATGGAGATAATAAAGTCTGTCTCACCTGATGGTGGTAAGGATGAAATGAGATAATCCATGTAATGTGTTTTGCACACTTCCTGGAACGTGGTCAATGCTCAATAAATGTTAGCATTTATTAGTAGTATTAGTATTCATAGCTGTGGTTCCCAAAAGTGGCATTCTCTTTTCCCAAGCTAAAATCAAGTTGTTTCTCTAACAGTGAAGGAGGAGAAAGCTATGGAAACAGAATCGCCAACACATTCATTCTTGTCCTTAGGCTCCCCCTTAAGCTGCAATCTGTATCTCTTTATAATGGTAATAATAGCTAACACTCATCTTGTGCTTTGTTCTATCAACTTAACACAAATGAGCTCAATTAAGCCACATCCAACTCCTCAAGGCTGGGCATAATTATTTTCACTTGCCTGAGGTCACACAGCTAGTAAGAGACAGTCTAGATAAGGCCGAGTGTTGCAAGGTCTATGATTTTGACCACTAAGTCACATGACCTTCACCCAGCTCGCCTTGCTTCAGTCTCTAGGTTAGACGACTGAAAAATGACTGGCTCCTCTTGAGCCTGTGGCCAACTACAGCCCTTGAGGCCTATGCTCTGTAACACCAGCCGTCCATCTCAGATTGCAGGCTGCTGTGTATGTGTATTTTGGGTGTAAGAGAGACACACCTGGAGGGGTGCCCATGAGCGGGAGCTCCTGGAGGTTGCTCCTTACTGTACGGCTTCTCTGTTCAAACATCCCTCCCCTCAGAGAGCTCTGTGGCTGAGTCCCTTGGCCCAGAACATCTGTTTATTACATTTGCATATTCTTCACTCACTATTTAGTTAATTAGAGTAATATATACACAGAGTCATACGTACCTGAACCATACAGAACAACATAAAACAAGAGTTAAAGTGTCCCTTTCACCTCCTCACCTGTCTCTAGGTTTAACCATTTCTATTTCTAGCTCTTCTGGTGGTTATATCCAAACTTTAATTGTCTAAGTGCTTATATTGCTTTTTCTTCGTTTTTCAACTTTAACAGTATTTATTGATTTCTTACTGTAGAAAAGGAATAATTTAACTTATTGTAGTAGCCTCCTAATTTTGCTTTTTTGTTGCCTACCTATGTGATTTTAAATAACATATTTAATTTATATTTTAAAAGACTCTTTCTCGATATCTCAACTTCAGACAGTATTTCCTAATTCTGCACTATGAAATAAGAAATTCACCCTTTCTCCACAACCTGTCAGCTGTTCTATCACTTTTACATTGTTTAGATTGATAATATTTAAATTCTGTTCTGTAATTACCATTAAGCCTCTGTGTTTTGTTTATGTTGATTTTATAAGTTGGAAATCAATGAGTATTTACATTATGATTATGTAATTAGTATTCTTTTCAGAACCAAGTAGTGTGATTAGATGCACAGAGAGGATGCAATTCTATGTTGTTAAATCTCTTTTATTTGAGGGGTGGGGGGATGGTCTAAGAATCAATGTCAGAGGTGTTCTGTTTTCATACGTTCTATTCATGCTTAGAATTCTGATACATTTTCACTTTTGTATATTTAGACCATGATTTTCTTTTATAACTCTTTTTTAATTTTCCTAGTATTCTTAACTGTTTTTCTTTTTTCTTGATTACAGAATAATGCTATTATTTCACCTTATCAATAGGTCATCTATCTGCTTATTCCAGTTACTTGCTATAGGAAATTTTCTTGACTCTTGAAACATTTTCTCAAACAGCTCTCTTCTCTTTTCTAATTTTCTTGTTTACTCTCTAGGTCCTACAGAGAATTGCCACTCTAGGATTTCAATTCATTTCCCTCTGGTTTACTCCCACTCTTTTTGGCTCCCACGTTCTCCTCTCAGATGTCTGTTTCACTTGGTTAGAGTATGCTTTCAAATGATCTTTACACAGGGTGCATCAGAGGTTACCTTTCTGGGTCTTTGCATGTCTAAAAACTCCTCTACTCCTGCCTCCTTGATTGGTTTGACTAGAATTCTAGATTTAAGATGTTTTTTTCCTCTGATCATTGACTTCTAGCATATAGTTTTAGTAATGACGGTCTGATACTTGTTGCTTTGTAGGTGACCAACTTAGTTGTTTTCCCTCTTAGAAACTTTTGGGGTATTTTTTATCCTTGGTGTTTCTAAACTTTACCTGGGGATCTATTTGGATGTAAACCCAGTTTGTATTTTTTTTTGGTAAGCTCAAGGCATTTGCTTGTTTTTCTGCATTTTTAAAATTATTTTCTCCCTTCCATTTACTCTGCACTCATTTTCTGGAACTCATTAAATGGATAGTTCATCTACTGCATTGATTCTCTATGTTGCTTAACTTTTCTCTCATATTTCCCATTTCTTTGTCTTTTTAATCTGTGGGTCTGGAGGATTTTCTTGAATTTGTCTTCTAGTTGTTCTATTTGTCTTTTTCTTTAGCAACTGCATCTCTAATGTGCAATAACTCTGTTTTGCACTTTGAATGTTTTATTTTTATAGCACCAATTTTTGTTTTATTTATGTAATATTTCTTTGAATCTCTCTGTGCACTCTAGTTGGAATTATTTTAAAAGTTCACTTATATTTAGTGTTCTCTGGAGTCAGTGTTTTATTTGTTCATCTATATTTACTTGTGATGGTGATTTTTCTCAAATACCTTGTCATCCTTGGAAGTCTGTTATAGTTTTTGAATGAAAGAGTAAGTTGATTAATTTCTGAAGCCAGCAAAAATTTCCTTTGTGGGTGTATAGTCCTATTTTCTTACCAGGCTTCTTTACTAAATGGAAGACAATTAAGGTCACAAAGTTTCTGCCCTTATGGTATTTATAATTTTGAGAATACATACATCATATACACAACAGAATCAGTGAATATTAAACTCAGATAAAAATTATGAAGAGAAATAACAGGGTTTTATGAGGGAGTATAGCAGGGAGATCTAATTTAGACTGGAGATTTGGGATGGCTTTTCTGAGGAGGTGACATTTACACTGAGGTTTAAGGTGGCTTGACTGCCTGGAAGAGTGTGTGAAAGAGCCTTCTAATCAGACAGCATAGCATGTCCAGAGGCTCTAGAGCAGGAAAGAGGATGGTGTGTTCTAGGCATCTTTGAAAAAAGGCTTGTGTGGCCATGATGTGATCAGGACAAGAGTACAGGAGGTTGGAGTTCAAAAAAAATACATAGCCAGAGGCTGGGTCATGGAGACCTCGAAGATTCAGTTACAGGAAGATAATTTATTTCTCAGTGCAATGATAAATCTTTAAATGACTTTAATCATGGGAATAATATGATCAAATTTATGGTTTATAAATACTCTTCTGGTTATTTCGTGGCTAATGACATGGAGGTCTTAGCAGTAGAAACATAAAAGAAGTTAGAAGGTTTTTACAGAAGTCTAGGAAAAAGAAGGTGATAGAACAAGGTGGATATATCAGAGATAAAGAAAAGTGACAGGATCAAATTATGGTTGAGGAATAAGGAGCTAGAGGGAAGTGGCTTCATTAATGACTCTTAGATTTCTGGCCTGCATAACTGCGGTGGATCGAGATACCATCTGGGGATGGCAGACTCTGGGAAAACCAGATTTGGAGGGAAGATCACGAGTTTAGTTGGGTAATGTTAGGTGTGAGATGGTTATGAGACATCCAAGTGTGAATGTCTAGTGGGCCTCTTCACACTTGGATCTGGAGAGACTTGTGCCAAGAAGGCCAAATGAGCATGCTTCAGGAAGGGAAGGGAATGGCCACTTGTGTTGAGTGATGTCACGCTGGCAAATAAACATAGATAAGATTTATTCAAGTTTGAAGAAAAGAGATTTTTTTATGACCTTGGAAAGAGTGGTCCTATTAGAGTGATGGACCTAGAGGCCAGGCTGTGTGGGCTGAGAAGGAAATAGAAGGTGGGCATGAGGGTTGCCTAAACAACCCCTTTAAGAGTAGCTGGGAAGGGGAAGAGAGGACAGCTACTAAAGGAAAGTGTCACATAACACAGATTTCCATGTCAAAATTATTCATTAGGCTGTGCACTCCAAAGGGCAGGAACCATTTCTTCTATTTCTTTTGGTCCTCTGGGCCAGCACAGTACTGGGTAAATGGTAGTTCATTAAACCATATTTATTGAACCTATTGGAAAATATGAATCCTTAACAAAGAGGACCATTCTACTGCTCCACAGCAGGTAGAGCTGGCTCAATGCTTAGCACCCCCTGCTGTTGTTAAGGTTGATGTCAGGACCAGATAACTGCAGACTGTTGACAGCCATGGCTTGCGTAAGTTATTCTTATCAGCCTGACCCTTTGGGGGTTAAGCTGCTGAAGGTTCTGCTTGGGAAAAGTCAAAAGGATCCAATGGATGTCTTGGTTAACTCTAGGGACTGGTTTTAGGGTTGAACTGTTCTCTCAAAATAATAGCTATAGACCTTCCTTATATTTATTGAGCAACTACTATGTATTTATCACTGTGTCATGTATTTTTGTATGTTTTAAAATCTGATTTTCACAGGTATTGTCCATATTTCATAGATGGGAACATGAAAGGTAAGAGAGGATAGGTATATTTCTGATATGGTTTGGCTGTGTCCCTACCCAAATCTCATCTTGAATTGTAACTCCCACAATTGCCATGTATCATGGGAGGTACCCAGTGGGAGGTAATTGACTCATGGGGGTGGGTCTTTCCTGTGATGTTCTTGTGTTAGTGGATAAGTCTCACGAGATCTGATGGCTTTAAAAAATGAGAGTTTCCCTGCACAGGCTCTCTCTTTGCCTGCTGCCATCCATGTAAGATGTGACTCGCTCCTCCTTGCCTTCTGCCACGATTGTGAGGCCTCCCTAGCCACGTGGAACTGTAAGCCCGTTAAATCTCTTTCTTTTGTAAATTGCCCAGTCTCGGGTATGTCCTTATCGACAGCATGAAAAATGGACTAATACAATTCCCTAAGGTCGGATGTGTTGTAAATAGCTGAGTCAGGATTTGAATCCAGGTCTTCTAATTTCACTGGGCATATGCTTTATAAAGGTTAGAAAATCAGCAGGATAGCTGAGGACCAAGACAAGCTTTAATAGTCCAAAAATCTTTGGTATGTCTTTTCAGTGACTTTTGAAGGACATGAAAAGCAGATAATTAAATGATCAGGGGTGGGAGGGAGTGTAGAAGAGAGGAGGAGGAGGGGCAACTGAAGAGTTTGATTCATTGATGGGATGAGATGTCTCACGTAATTCAGATGAGTGGGCCTCTGAGGGGCTGTACCCAGGATGCTCATAAAATGTTGGTTTTGTGCTCCAGCCTTTTTTATTTTTAATAAATTATGTTGTGTATATTTAAGACACAGAACATGATATTTTAGGATACATATAGATAGTAAAAAGTTTCTATAGTAAAGCAAATTAATATATTCATTATGTCACATAGTAACCCATTTTTTTGTGGCCAAATCAGCTAAAATCTGTTAATTTAGCATGAGTCCTATAGGCAGTACAATTTTATTACCTACAGTCCTCATGTTGTACATGAGGACCTCAGGACCTCTAGATGTGTCATCCTACATATCTGTTGCATCTCCCCTGTCTCCCCTGTCTGTACCCCACCTCTGGTAACCACTGTTTTGTTCTCTCTGTATATTTGAATTTTTTTTTGTTTTAGATTCCACATATAAGTGAGAGCATGCAATATTTTTCTTTCTTTGTCTGGCTTATTTTACTTAGCATAATGTCCTCTGGGGCATTCATGTTGTGGCAAAAGGCAAGAGCTCAATCTTTTTTGGGGCTGAATAGTATTCCATTGTATATATGTACCACAGCTTTTTTTGTTTGTTTGTTTTTCGAGTCTTGCTTTGGTGCCCAGGCTGGAGCACAGTGGCATGATCTCAGCTCACTGCAACCTCCACCTCCCGGGTTCAAGCAGTTCTCTGCCTCAGCCTTCCAAGTAGCTGGGATTACAGGCACCTGCCACCACACCCAGCTAATTTTTGTATTTTTAATAGAGATGGGGTTTCACCATCTTGGCCAGGCTGATTTTGAACTCCTGACCTCGTGATCCACCCGCCTCAGCCTCCCAAAGTGCTAGGATTATAGGCGTGAGCCACTGCGCCCGGCCTGTACCATAGTTTTTTATCCATTTTTCCATCAAAGGGCACTTAGGTTGTTTCCATATCTTGGCTGTTATGCATATGATATTGTGAATATGGCTTGGCTTCAATGAACATGAGGGTGCAGACATCTTTACAAGGCAATGATTTCATTTCTTTTGGGTATACTTCTGGAGGAGGAATGGTTAGGCCACGTGATAGGTCTATTTTTAATTTCTCTAGAAAGTTCCATAGTGTTTTCTGTAATGGCTGTACCAGTCTACATTCCCACCAGTAGTACACAAGAACTCCCTTCCTCTACACCCTTGCTAACATTTGTCGTCTTTCGACTTTTTGACAACATTTGGCTCCAATCTCATGGCTTTTTCAGGGAGGTGAGGATTCCAGGCTACTTTTGTTTGTTTGTTTTATTATTCGTCAGCTATTTGCTTTATGAATAGAATGTATGGTGGAAACGGACTGTGACTTGTGATATACCAATGGCAAAAGCAAACAAGTCAACAGACTAAAGAATATTTTTGTTTAAGATTTTAAAATATTTTGATTGTTTTTCTCATTGTAAATGCAATACATGGTCATAGAGAATTTGTTAAACTATTGAAATCTGCAAAAGAAAATAAAAATATCACTTCAAGATTGTGTGGCCTAAAGTTCAACATTGTTCACATTCTGCTATCTTTCTTTCCAGACTAAAGAATGTTTTTGAAAAATCCAAAGCTACATGAAACTTACATAAAATATTGAAAGGAATGATGGGCAGTTCTCTTTATTTTTCTGCAGGCACATTTGACCTTACACTAATGAAGGAAAGGAAGAGTCTAGTTTTCCTTTAAAAGTCCACAGAAAGAGAATATGTACAGCCACCTAGGGCACTACCTTCCTATGGACCCTACAGCCTGGAAGCCAGGAAGCTCTTTCAGTTTCCTAATCTAAATCCCTCCTCTTTTTTTTATACCCACCTCCTTTAGTCCTGGCAGCAGTGGAAACATCTATACAATAAACACACAAAATAGTCACACTCAACTTGCCGTTGAGGCAACTGATATTTACCGAAACGAGCCTAAGCCAAAATATAAAACCAAGAAGGAACTAAACTGTCTTCATTACTGTGATTGGCTCAGGATCTCAGTTATAACTGAGGAAATAGCGGGAGGTAAAAACAAAAGCAAAGGTCAACTAGAGGACATTTAGTGACCACATGAGGAGGAAGCTCTTTTAATAACAGAATCATAAAAAAAGTGTTCGTGAACAGATGTACTTCTCTCTAAAAAAACCCAAAGCTCTCATAGCTGGCTGGTGGCAAGCTGGGTCCAGAACCAAGCTCTCAGACTTTCTGGCAGAAACTAATGTGGATAAGTGCCCAGCCCAGTGTCTGAAACATAGAAGCACTCATTAGGCATGTTTTCTTTTTCCTTTCCTTTGCCCCATCTAATGTGCACCAACTCCCCACCCCCCAGCCTTTTTTCAAAATTTTTTATTTTTGAGGCATAGTCTCACTCTGTTGCCAGGCTAGAGTGCAGTGCAGTGGTGCAATCTCGGCTCACTACAACCTCTGCCTCCTGGTACAAATGATTCTCCTGCCTCAGCTTCCCAAGTAGCTGGGACTACAGGCGCGTGCCACCACACCCAGCTAATTTTTGTATTTTCAGTAGAGACGGGGTTTCACCATGTTGGCCAGGATGATCTCGATCTCCTGACCTTGTGATCTGCCTGCCTTGGCCTCCCAAAGTGCTGGGATTACAGGCATGAGCCACTGTGCCCGGCCGCACCAACACCCTTCTAAGTTGTGCAGCACACTCTCTCAGACCAGTGATATTTAATAAGGTTATGAAGTTTCATGGCATGGACATTGGCACTGGCATTGACGTCTTCATAGTGCACACATTTCCTGGTTCTCCACATTGGTAGGACTTATGGAAAACATCTTTGATCACAAGTCTGTTTCAAACAGTTATGAGAGAACTTATTAAAATAATCCATCAGTGAATATAAGAAACTTGGGTCTCTAATTTTTTTTTTAATCACAACCTGATTTTATCCAGATTTTGCATGTGTTCATGTCTTTAAAAAGCCATGGGGGCTATTAGCTTAAGTACATGGGTATCTAAAATTGCAGTAGCACCCCCAAATCAGGAAATGTTTGAGAAACCCCCAGATAGTAGGGCCCAGACAGGAGAGGCCACCCTGAAAGACAGGAACCAACAATACTGTTTGTTCATTCCCTCTGGTGCTGACTCTGTCTATCCACGTTTGCATTTTCCTCCACTCCCATCCTGTGTGCCTCCCCACCCCCTTTTCCCATCTGCAGGCTCCCTATTCTTATCAAAAGCTGCTCCTCTTCTCCAGATCATGTAATGCCCGTTACCATAGCACCCGGGTACTTCACGTTATTAAGACAATCTCTTTATTAGTAAGGCGGCTCCTCCCAGGAAGCCAGGAGACTTGGAGCCCATTTGACAAGATGATGAACCTGTGTCTTGGAGGCTTAGAGATTTATCAGGGGGTTAGGACAGGCAGAATCAGAGAGCTTGGACCTCATGCTGTACTCCTGGCCTGCACCTCACTGCTTAGAGAAGGACTGAGACTCTCACAGCCATATTTCATTCTGTCGCCTTTTCATCATGCACTCACAATAATTATACATGTTATTACACTTCATGTTTTACAAAAGGCTTTCAGATACACCCTTTCTTTCAATCCTCACAATTTCCTTGTGAACTAAAAATTTTATGCTCATTTTAAAGGCTGAAGAAACTGGAAACTGATGTTTAGAGGGCCCTAACTATTCAAGATCGTATAGACACTCAAGAGTAAAGCTGGGCCTCAAGACCAGACCCTGTATTTCTCTACAACCACTTCTCTAATCCTAGACAAGCAGGCAGATTGAAAGATAGGCAGACAGAGGGACAAATAACCCTATACTTTTCGCACAAGGAGTACTCAGTAATTATCTGTTGATTTGTTGGACTAAATGTGTCTTCTTTTGAATCAAATGTGTTTCTACTGACTCCCCATCACAGGCCTTAGATTACTCGCCCATTAGAGGAATAGGCTTAACAAGTATTTTTTTGAGCACCTACTATGGACAAGGCACTGTTGAAAGCATTGGGGGGTTACAAAGGCTGTCCTATATCACCTATATTCTTAAAGACAGTGAAGAGTGGATGAGACATACACTGCACACAAAGCTATAATCAAATGCAGAGTGTGATAAATGCCATTCATTTATTCACCAAATATTTATTGCCCATCAACTATTAATACGTTCCAGGCACTGGGAATTCAATGATGAATAAAAGAGGTGTGGCCTTGTCCTCACGGAGCTTCCTATTGTGGACGGAGGCAGGTGTTAAACCTGGTTAGACAGTTATTTAATTATAATCGTGATATGTGCTGGAGAGAAAGATTGCATGTACAGTAAGAAACCTACATGGAAACACAGGTGCCAACTTTGGCCAGGATGGGAGGATGTGGGACACAGCTGGGAAAGGTTCTCACAGAGGAGACTTTGATCCAGAGAGGTGGGAAGACATGCCTGGCCCCCAAGAAGGGAACTGGGCTCCTTGTCTCATTACAATTAGGCCAAACCCTTGGTGTGGAGGCTGAACATCAGCTGAAATGCAAAAGCAAAAGACATGAGTAATGAGTTTTTAGTAGCAGAAGGCTAAGTGATATCAGTCTGTGAGTATGCTTCACAGTGAGAAAACTCAGAGGTTGCACAGCTTAGTAGCTAGTGGTAGATCAGAAATAGAGGTACATGATGCTGGGGACTTGAGGGTGGGGATGAGAGCTCAAGAGCAAGGAGACACAGAGAAACAGAGAAAGATGCACAGGACAGAGGAGAGAGAGAGGGAAAGCAAGAGAGAAAGAGACAGTGACTACCTAGTTAGGAAGGATTAGAGAGAGGAACGTTCAGGACACCCAGAGAAGGATGGGATGGGATTCATCTAAAAGGGTGGGTAGTGGGGAAGATGGTGTCCCAGGATGGGAAAGCAGTTTGAACAAAACCTGGGAACAAGGAATGTGCAAAATGTGTATGGGAAAGAGTACTTGTGTACTTTTCTAGACACTGAAATGTGCTCATTCAAGTGAGGGCTAAAGGGCATGGAGAAATGAGATGAAACCCAGTGTAGATATCTCTGTAGACAAAGGAGAAGCCATTAAAAGTCTTTGGTTCAAGAGCCCAGCGTAGTGGCGTGTGCGTGTACCCAGAGGCTGAGGTGGAGTGGTTGGGCTACAGGCACATGCCACTGTATGTAGATTGCAAGAGCCCAGGAGTGCAAGGCTGTGGTGAGCTATGATCACACCACTGCACTTCAGGTTGGGCGACAGAGCAAGACCCTATTTCTAAAAAGGGGGAAAAAAAGGTCTTTGGTCCTAGGAGTCCCATCAGAGCTGTGCGTTAGGAGGATTAATTTGTCAGAAGTGCACAGGATGGGGTGGATGGGAGAGGTAGGGAGGAAGGGTGGCAGCCCATCCACCTCCCTCACAGCGTCTTCCTGGTCTACCACTGACAAAACAGTCAATAAATGGAAGTTTAAAAATAGTCCTCTGCCCACTCTCTCACAGAAAAAGGGTGATTCATTTTTAGTGCTGATCATTATTGCTTCTCTTAATTACCAGGCAGGACTGATCCCTCACTGCAGTGTGGAGAGGGCATATCCTTGTCCCTCAAACAGTCAGGAGGCAATGGCTGTTCAAGAACTACTTATTGAATTTCTCCCCTTTTTGCTTTTGCTTTCGGTGGCCTGAGGTCCTTGGAAGGTCTCTTCATCTGCCAGGCTGTCAAGAAATCTCCTCCGTCGCCATTGCCGTCTCCATCTCTGCTTTCACACCCTTTCAGTCTTGGCTAGCTGAGGCGTGCCAAGGATCTGGACCACAGGTGTCTGCAGGACCAAGTGGCCTCCTGTGGAGGGGAGTGGAGGGTTCAACATCAGCTTCACACATAGGCTTTGATTTGGCGTCAGAAAGGCTCTGACCCCTAAATATCTGTGTCCCAGCCTGCTGATGTGTCTGAAATTCCACCACAAGAGTCGCTGATGTTTGGGCCATTTCAGAAATAGCGTAGCATCCTTAACAGCTGCTTGTGGGTGAGGTCACAGGCAGCCAGAAAAGCCTTCCTCTCTGCCAAAGAATTGGTTTCTAATCTTGACTCCACTACTAATAACTGTGACTCTGGAAATTGGACTAAAATGGCATTAATATAAACTCTTCAGAGTAACCAGAAGGCATCAACAAATAGCCTCTGATGCTGTCACATGGCAGACCAAGTTCAGATTTGGCTTTTTGCAGATACCATTCTCTAAGGCTGTGATTCTCACATCGTGCTCATGAGAATCCCCCATGGAGCTTGTTAAATGGACATATGTCCAGGCACACTGAAGCCCCAGATTCTGATTCAGAGGGTGGGACAGGTCCCAGAAGTCTGTGTGTTTAGCCACCTTCCAGGTGAGTCTGATGTAGATGGTGCCTGGAGGCTTGGAGCCCCACCCTGCTGCAGGTAGAATGTCTCAGACCCCATCTTTCTCTGACTCCCATGGCTGCTACTCTATGGTTGATACCAGCCAAACTGGGTCTAGTCCCTCTTCAAAGGCTAATATAATACACTGAATACAGAGCTTTCTCAAACTCTGATATTGCTAAACATTCTGATTTTGTCCTTCTGTACCTGCACCCCCTGCCCAACCTTTTCTTCAATCAGCTATTTCTCTACCTACAGCTATGTCTATTCATTTTCACTACTGGACAGAGTTATCCAAATCCTGGTGGTTAGCGTGGCTCTCTCTCAATTCCTTCCAAAACTACATGCCTTCTGGCCTTTTGGTATTAGCTGCCTGGAAATAGGGGTGGTTACAGAAGGGATTATGCAGTGTTTGGCTTTCAGCAGTAAGAAAATTATGTCTCTATTGAACATCTACTCAAAAGGCCTTCCCTGCTACAAAGGAAATCATTCTGGCAGCATAAACTCTCATGTCCTAAAATCCAATATCCTTTCTGAGTGTAGCCTTCTTGAATTTTGCTGTAACAGTATTTTATACACATTTATGAATGCGGTACAAAAGCATATTGTAAATTATCAGGTGTTATACATGCAGACAATTTCATTATTTAGTTTATGTAATTGCAAGACCTTCCTATGATGTAAATGCCTCAGAACAGAACAAGGTCGGTTTTGTCTAAGGCCTACCTTGTGACATCTACATGCTTTGCTCAGTGGATTTTTGGAGGAAATCACATAGTGGCTTTTCCTGCCATACAAAACCTATTCCTAAAAGCTCTTAAATGAAAACCAAGTCAAATAATAGACATTTGCCCTTATGTAAATATAGTTCTTCAAGTGGTGGGGGCCTTTGAGTTGTGCTGAGGTTGATGGTGAGGCTCCTGACGTCCCTGTCTGCCCCACCCTGCTCAGCTGCCAGCAATGATAATCTGCCTCCTGCAGTCACTGGATGGTATATTTAGAGCCTCTCCCCAAGAGTAAGTGGGATCTGAAAATAGACTGCTTTGCTTGAGTGTGATTGGGTTGCAGCCTCCAAATCTACACCTGAATACATGAATACGTGTAGCCAGTAGCCAGTACACAGTGGTTCTTAATACATGTCTAAGTGTCAATGACTTGGTCTCAGAAGCTGGGCTGTATTTTTACATTTCCTCCTCTCTCTCTCAGGGACTTGAACAGACTTTCCTGAGCTCTCATGCTGACATCTACTTCTTTGGCTGGGAATCCTTGGATCTGGACCCAGTCTAGATTAGAGTGTCCCACATATGCACTGCTGTCCCCTCTTTAGAGGGGACCAGATGTTTTCCCCTGGTCTCTGCCCTATTCTTCTCTCAGTGTGGTCACAGTTGTTTTGTATTCTGAGAGCTCCCATGTGCAATGCAGCTGTGGTTGAGTTGTGTATGACAGGGAAGGTTTTGTGATCATCATTTGGCTGGGAACCAAGAGATGGAGGCATCTATGCAATGGTTCCTTCTACCTTTGAAATTTTGTAATAGTGTTACCTAGTTTGGAGTTAAGGGTAATTATGTTACTCATAACTCATAGCTTACAGCTCCGTAAGAGCAGGGATAGAGTCTGCCCTGTTCATTGTTGTAATCTCAGCATTCATTCAATAAGCATTCATTAGGC
The DNA here is from genome assembly GCA_963573385.1 of Cacajao melanocephalus. Classification (NCBI taxonomy): domain Eukaryota; kingdom Metazoa; phylum Chordata; class Mammalia; order Primates; family Pitheciidae; genus Cacajao; species Cacajao melanocephalus. The sequence continues at coordinate 127,546 of CAUYLG010045520.1, read as the reverse complement.
ACTTACTGTGTACAAAGCAAAATGCTACATTCTTTGACAATATAAAGATGAATAAAACATTGTCCCTGAACTCAAAAGAAGATTCCAGTTTAACAATTAGTTTTGATAGTAAGGGAAATTAAATTAGTGCTGTAATAAAGATATAAGCATTTTTGGAGAGAGCAGTGGAAGTATTAACTGTAAGGGAAGACTTGACGGAGGGACTGGCCTTTAATGACTAAAATTTTGACAGCAGAGGCGGAGTGATGGGACGTGTCCTCATGCCATGCTGAGGACACAGTGCCAGGAAACCTCAAGTCAGTATATGCTATGTCTACACAGCAGATGGCCACAGCAACCACATCTCCCGCTAAGCAAGAGCTTCTTGGGTTCATAAGCCCCAGTTGTGTGTACTAGCAGATGGGCAAAGTGGATCTTATTAGTTCCTTGGAATTATCCGGGAGACAGTTTCTCATTTTGTGCTGATGGGTTTTTCTTAGCTTGTTATGAGAATGTTCTCATGTAAGTCAATGGTTCACAAACTCATCTGCACATTAGAATCACTGGGGTTCTTTTGATAGTTCCAAAACCCAGACCACAATCCCACATTAATTGAATACTCTCTGGAGGTGAACATGGGTATGAGTAATTTTTTAAGCTTCCTGAATGATTCCACCTTGCACACAAATTTGGGAATCATTTTCTTAAGGCAAACTCAGTCAATTGGTTTCACCAGTGTCTTCAGCAATTAGCTATGATGCAAACTTACAGTTGGTTCCTAAGCTGTGGATGACATATTTTAGATATTATTTGTGCATTTGGACAGGGCTTTTGGAAATGGCCCTGTTTTGAACGATAGATGAAACCGTTCTAATTTAAAGCTAATCATCCATTTTTCTGATTTAGGTGCCTCATTTCCATCATCAGAGGGTCTTAGTCATCAAGACTGATGGACTGCACTAGTGCTAGCATTGAGCCTGTCCACATAGGAGTCTGTTTCCAGGAAAAGGAGCTCATGAAAATGAAAATCGGGCTGTTAAAAATTGTTGGAACCTAGCAATGGGAATACTCACTTCCTCATGCCCAGTGCCCTGGAGTTGACAGCAGGACATCTCAGCATAATCAACAAACTTTTATTCATTCATGCATCATGTATTTACTGGGTTTCTACTATGAGTTAGGTTCTGGTATTAAAGGCTTTAGGAGCTACAAAAATGACTCAAACTCAGTTACTAGTCATCTAGTAATAGGGTTTTTCAGGTGCAGTCATGATAATCATACAAGAAGAAAAATATTGAGAGACACAAGGGTGGTGAGTTATGGGGGGGGTGTCATAGAAAAATGGTGAGTCATCTGTCTGACCAGCAAGTGAAGGTGAGGCAAAGCCAGGAGTTGACATGGACATATCAAGCAAAGAATCATGGGTGAGACAATGAAACAATGGAATTCACTGCGGGGTAGGAATGTTATGACCAGACCGTGGTCAGACCTCCCATGTTAGGTGGTTCAGATCTCCCATCTTAGATGGCCCGACCATGTTAGATGGCTCATGTTAGATGGCCAGACCATCTAATATGGGAGATCTGAACACTATTACCTGCTAGCTTCTTGGATGCACTGACTTCATTCTCTCCTCAGGGCTGTTAGACCTATTGTTCTCTCTTTGTGATCTACCCTCTCCCCATCCTCCTGCTTTCTTCCCCAGATTGGATCCTGCTCATCCTTTAGATCTGAATGTAACTGTCATTTTCTCAAAGAAGTCTGCTCTGACCTTCCAACTTACGTGAGATTCCCCTCCTATAGTCTTTCATCTCATTCAATCATTTTCCTTCATAGCTCTTATCATGGTTTATGCTGGAATATATGTTTCTATGACTATTTGTTTAATGTCCATCTCCTCTATCAGGCTGCATCATCTCCATGAGGTCAGGGACTATACCTATCTTTTCCCTTATTATATCCCCACTGGTTGTCAGACAGTAAGCTCTCACTAAGTATTGGCTGAATGATAAGTGAATAAGTGATTAACAGCAAAGAAAAAAAAAACTATGTATAGGAGGAACCCCATCCCCATTAACACAAACACAGATAGGAAGCATATCATTAATGACAGAAGGATTGTGATCTTGAGAAAGACACATGACTAGATGTCAGAGTTGGGGACCTGGCTTTTATGCCCATTTCTTTCACTACCTAGTTGTGAGAGCAGATCCAAAATCCAGTTTGTCCGAGCAACTGTCTTTCCTTCTCTGATTTCATGGTCTTAGACTCAAATTGCCTGTTTATAAAACTGAGGTAACAAAGCCTGTCCTATTTAAGTCTAATTTTGGGGATAACACATTGAAACTTAATGTACTATTATGTAGGTATTACAAAAATATAAAAATATTAATACATAATATTAGTAGAGAGATATTTTCATCTAAATTCTTTATCTAATGTTTGTTGGCCATTGTCAAATGAATGAGTTTGGGTTGACATTTGTATTTGCTGCAAAATACTATTTTATATCACCATGGGTCTAAAGAAAAAAAGAAGAAGAGCAGATGTAAAGCTATATCCTTTGATTACCAGGGTGAATATAAAATATTATTCGCTGAATTTGGGTCAAATAGTCAAACATACTAGTCAAAATGCATGCTCTTTTCATTTACTCAAAGGCACTAATGGCCTTAGTAAAAGCAGAACATATTATTTAAGAGGACTAGATAATTAGCCTCGACAAGAAGTAGGCCAAGAATTCCTGTGAATGAACTAGCTAATTCCTACTATAGACATTGAGCATTTGGTCTTTCACTTGACATCCTAATGAGAGTTCAGTAACAGCTGGAGACGCTATAGTGACTGAAGTCAGTGGAGTTGTTTGGGAAGGGCTTAGATTAGAAATACCAGCCACTTAGGACAACATTGTCATATCAATAATGGTCTTAGGGAAGACACAATGATGCCAAGCCAAAAAAAAAAAAAAATTGGGTTAAAAAAAAAAACCACATTCATATTTCTTGAACTTTAGGCAAAGTGTATGGTTTATTATGGGATATTAAGCCATATGGAAGATATCATAAGAAAAGCATACTGGGGTACTGTTTGGTATATTGTTTTTGAAATATTTAATTATGTCAAGCATTTTTGATACAAAAATATTTGTTGAGCACCTCCTGTGTGTTTTAGCACTTAGGTGAGAAAACAAAAACACATAATACATTATCACTATATTAGAAGAGTTACCAATCATGAAGATAAGACACATTCAAAGGAAAGAGAACCATTCCTTTCCATTGCACTGGGCGTGCCACAAGGCCATACACGCTAAGTATCACCTGAACACACTGGACAATAAGTTTTGTCAGACCTAGGCTAGGGAGACATCTTTGTGGACAAGTGTGGTCATAGTGGGAATTGAGCTGGAACTTGAATGATAGGTAAGAATTTTAGAGGTGAGAAAAGGTAAATAAATGGGCATGAACAACCAACTATGTGTTAGTCCTTTTTGTGTTGCTATAACAAAATACTTGAGGCTGGGTAATTTATAGAGAAAAAAGGTTTAATTGGCTCACAGTTCTGTAGGCTGTTCAGAAAGCATGGTGTCAGTGTCTGTTCAGCTCCTGATGAGGCCCAGGAGGATTTCAATCATGGCAGAAGGCAAAGGAAGAGCCGGGGTGTCACATGGTGAGAGAGGGATCAAGAGAGTGGAGGAGGAGGTCCCAAACTCTTAAACAACCAGATCTCCTGTGAGGTAACTGAGCAAGAACTCACTCGTCACCAAAAGGATGGCATTAAAACATTCATGAGGGATCCACACCCATGATCCACTACCTCCCACTAGGCCCCACCTCCAACATTAGGGATCACATTTCAACATGAGAGCTGGAGAGGAGAAACATCCAAATTATATCAAACTGGAAGTCGGAAGTGCCACTCCCTTGCTCTGACAGTTCCTTCTGATCTGGCTGTAGGGGTACGGTATGTTCATGCCCCTACAGCCAGGTCAGAAGGAACTGTCAGAGAAAGGGAGGAAAGAAAATCAGGAAAATATTAATTCTTCACATTTGTTTTACAAAGCAATTGTATAGAACTTTGCAATGTAAAAATGAGCTCCTGCCCAACTCTTATCACATATGAGCCACAAAACCAAAACTAAAACCAGAACCTCAGTGAGGCAGGCAGCATGGATGTTTTTCCCAGAGAGTGTGTATCCTGGGCCTTGTGGTTACTGCTCCAAAGCACTTTCCTCGCCATAGAGCTCACGTGTTAGGGTGAGACACCTCTCAAACGGTGAGGCTTTTCCATGCCACATTAGGATTTGGTTTTTCTTCTGTGAGGAAAAGAAATTGACAATGTACTGAACTTAAAAAAAGGTAAAGAGTCTGCCGTAAGCCACCAACAGATCATCTTGACAATGACCTTGGACAAGTCTGTAGACTGTGCTTTTTAAAGAACAGTTTTTGAGTACTTGAGTACTTGGAAAAACCCTTGCAAACACGGGTTCACCAAAAAGCCAGTTTAAGTAACTCATTTCCTTCTCTAACATGCATACAATAGAAAACTGTAGCTTGTAAGACACTTGCTTCAGATAACACTATGGAGAAAATGGACAATTACGGAATGGGTGACGGATTAGTTTGCATTCAGTTTTAAAGTCGAAGGCAGTACTGGAACTCAAATAGCTCTGCTCCATCATTTTACAAATGAGAAAAGGGAGAGGACCCATGAAGTGACTTGTTTAAGGTTACAACCTCTTCCTCCTCGACCTCCTCCTCCTCGCCATCACCAGCATCAAATTAGATAACATGTATTGAACATTTAGTATTTAACTGGCATATTTCAAGTGCTTAACATATATTGACTCATTTAATCCTCACAGTAACCCTATAAGGTAACTGAGCTCAGGGAGATTGAGTCGTTTGCCAGTATCATGAGGCTGTAAGCAATGGAATCGGGATTTGTACCTAGCAAGGTTGGCTTGTAAGTTGGTGCTTTTACTATACGTATAGCCTTTCAAGGCCATAGAACTAGTAAGTAGCAGAGTAAGCTGTCTAAGGTACTCATGAGTCGACTTTCTAGTGATATAAGATGCTGTCTTTGCTGTGTCTGTGTCAACGTTTTTATCAGTGAGTTGAATAAGATATAAAAAAGCAGTTCATCAGATTTTCAAAAGTCATGAAATAGGGGTATGAATAAGAAATACTTTGTACAACAGAAGCAGGATCCCAAAAGATTTGGGATGAAGAATGAAGCCAAAAAGTTTTAACTTCAGAGGACTATAGGAAGCATTTCATACAGGTCCCCAAACCGATTGCCCGAGGATGGCATGAAGAATGTGCATGAGAGAACACAACCTGGGGGAGGTAGGAGTGGGGAGATTTTTATCAAGTTAGTTCTACATGAATTAACAGGCAGAGTTGCCCAGCTAACGGTCAGTGAGCAAATGATTCTTCTGTACCCGACATAGCTTACGTCCACTGGACCTTCATCCCAGCATCAGTCAAGGCAGCTCTGGGCTCTCCAAAGCTCTTTATGGGGATGGCCGGGATCTTTCTTCCTCCTTTCTAACATGTTTTTGCTCTGATTCCTCATTTTGGCCTCCTCCTTTGTCATGGTGACTTCGTTCCTGCCTCTGGCCTTTTATTCTACATTTTTGTTTTGGTTTCTCCTAGCACTTGAATGTTGATTTTTTCTGTGGGGCCCTGATTTGACTTACCTCTCTGGCTCTCTGTGTCTTGTGCTGCATCAGGAGAAAATCTCTTATCTTTTTTCCAGCCCGTCAGAGCTCAGCCCAGGAAACAGACCTTCAATGGGTATGTTGACAGCACACCATCACCCTGCCGATGCGTATACCATGAGGAAAAGGTTTGGACCATATCCAGAGTACTGCATCCAAGTCTGGCCAACCCCCTTCCTCACTGTGGGGGTATCTATGTAAATTGAAGTTAATTCTTAGAAAAAGGACAGGTTGTGAATAGACATGAACACTTGGTGATACACAGAATTACTGAAAGAGCCAGGCATGCCTAAAGAAAGGGAGATTATGGATGCAGCAGATCAATCTCGGAATTTGCAGAGGATCCCACTGTGAAAGACTTTTTGTCTTTCAGGCTTCTCTTGTGTGGCTCCTGGAAGCTGCCTAGCACCTGTGGCCAGAAGCTGTAGGGAAAAGGACTAGATTTCATCTCTGTAAGAAACTTCCTTGTGGTAAAAACTGCCTAGAGATGGAATAAGAAAATGGTGAGCTCCCCATTATTGGAGGTGTTCAAGTATAGGCTGAGCGGTGACTATTACGAAAGCTGTATGACAGTCCCAAACATCAACGGGGTGCTTAGATTCTTTCACTTCGGGTCAGTTCCGCACAAGACAGGCTCTGTGTCAATGAGGACCCAGTGGTGTTTTTGAACAGGTTGCAGGAAAACAATGGTATATAAAATAAATGCAGAGAAAGATCTCCACATCAAGCCAACCCCTCCTCCTTACCTGTAAGTTTTCCATGTGAGTGAGCTCTGGGCTCCCACCTGCACTTGTCAAACACCCATTGTTAGAGCACAGATAAATGCTTCCGGCCACCCAAGCAGGAGAGGCCCACCTCAACTTAAGGGCTGCTCTATTTTAGTTTTCCATAGCTGGAGATTGAGTATCACGCTTTTCTAATCTTCTGCTTCTGAAAGGGCCCTGTTCTCTCTTGAACCCTACCCCCTCCTTTCACAGATCAAATACCAAGTACATCAGACAGATAGGAGCTCGAATGAGAAAATGCATTTTAATAAAACCCCATTGATTTTTGCGGATGCAAGTCAAGGAACGGGCACCTAAAGAGTCTTCCATCCCCTGCTATCTCCCCCCTCTCTCCTGACCTACACCGGGCGGTCACACATCGATTGGCTTCCTAGATAATAGATCGTGCCACCCAGTAGGGACCTCTGGGACGCGCTGGGAGCTGGAAGAGTCGCACGCAGCAGCCCAGTCCTGAGTTAATCAAACTAGCAACAGGATCTCAAGCAGCAGCAGCAGCAGCAGCGACCGCGGTGGCAAGAGTAGCGGCGGCGGCGGCAGCATTATGCGTGATTACTGACAGGCACCAGCTGCTGCCGCCACAGCCGTCTCAAACGCACTATGTGGACTCTCCGATCTAGAGGCAGATTCCTGACTAATCCCAGAGGGCTGGCCCAGCCTGTGCTCCCCGGGCTGCTAGGAAGCGATGACCACTCTTGTTAGCCCAAGTTGAAGAAAGCCGGGCTGTGCCTGGGCGCCGGGAGAGGCTGTCATATTTAGAAGCCGCACAGGAGAGGAACATGAACTGAAGAGTAAACATGTATGGAAATTATTCCCACTTCATGAAGTTTCCCGCCGGCTATGGAGGTAAGTATCTCCCGTGGGCGTCACTGCCTGGACCTGTATGAGAGACTGAGAAGAAATTGGGAAATACGAATGACTGAATTAGTACTGAATTAAAAGGAGAACATGTATGTTTATATGCATATATAGAGTATATAACGTTTCTGTGTGTGTGTGTGTGTGTGTGCACGTGCATATGAGAGAGAAAGAGGAGAGGAGGAGAGGATGGTCCGTAGGTGAGGATACGTTTGCATATCACATTGAGGATATGGGGATATTCTAAGGAGAGTGTAAACCAGCATGCTTGAGAATGTGTCTGAGACAAAGATAGAAAAGAGCATTGTTAGAACCCAGTGTGTTTGTGTGGGTGTGAAAAGTGGAAGAGTTAACAGGGAATTACTATAATGTTCCTCTTAGCCAACTTGTAATGAGAAAAAAAATGTGATTAAAAAGGTTTTGCCTGTCTTGAGGGTTCCTGGGATACTTTGTAACAAGGGGATGATTGTTTTACTGGAAAGCAGATTTCCTTTTAATTGGATTTTTAAAAACAAAACATAGTGCTTTAATTTGCTACTGTGTTTTCCTTTCCCTGTTTTCTTTCCTTTTGATTTGCTAATAGCCTCTTCTCTCCTCCCCTGCTGCTGCCCCCAATTCTATGGCAAGGGTTGCTGCAATCACTTCCACTCTGGGGGTAGAGATCTGGGGGTAGGGGGTTGGGACTCTTAGATAATTGCAAACTGAAGATTCCAGTCACCGTGCCAGGCAGGGCAGCCCAGTCACACTTCACAGAAGCTTCCGGAGACTAGGTCCTCAGGCTGCCTTAACGCCCAAGCACATCCGTCCCAAGGATCCGTCGATTCAGTGACAGAAACAGTATAGCCACCCAGCTCTGAGTAAATGGAACCAACAGCTGACCCACTGGCCTCTCGCCTGTCAGTTGGAGGCATGTAGCTTATGTTGTTGGGAGCCAAAGGAGGATTCTGGCAAACAAGACAAAGCAGAAATTCTTACAGGGTCTTGAAAGCTGAAAAGTCCCTGCTCTCTTGACTTCTTCCATGGACCAATTCATCTGAAGGCTTGAGAGTAAAGCTTGCCTAACTTGGCTGGGCAGGACCCTCTGGAAGGCATGGTGAAACACTGCAAGATAGAAGTGATCTCTGACACCAGGAGGTGTTAGACCAGGGAGTTTGCACATTCATTCAGGGTAATTTTAATGAGGCAGGCATGGTGTTGGGCACTGGGAATACAAATATAAATGAGACATAGTCTCTGCCCTTTGGGACTGGGGCAGACACATTATAATACTGCATGGTGTGTGTAATAGCAAACACATGAGGAGGTTGCACTTGGACTCGGGGTGAGGGCCATGGAAATGTTCCCGAGGTAATGTTCAAGTCCTTTGGGCCAAGCTGATGACAGAGTGAGAGTGGTGGCCAATGCTGTGACCTGGGCATTTGATCTCTAGTCTATAGCTGGGCTCCAGATGTGAAAGCCTCCTCAACTCCCACCTCAGTCCCATTCACAGCCGAGAATGGCTTTTTCCTTTACATCTTAGTTCATTTGTGAGAGGTGCATGCTCATCCTCCACCAGATTTGTCGGCCAAGGTCTGTGAGGCTATGGCTTCCTTAATACCAAAGAGACCCTCAGAGACAGTTGGGGTGAATGAAAGCTTTGAAGATAGAAAGAATTAGGGAGAGAACTAAAGTAAGAGCCAGAGAAAGAAGGTCTAGTTAAAATTCTATGGAGGCTGGAATCTTGGAATGTTAGCATCCTAAGGACCTGAAACAGCATCTTAGACTCATTTTATAGATGTGTAAACTGAGGCTCAAAGGAAGGCAGGGACTAGTCCAAGTTTATTTGGGGTGGAGTTTCAGAACACTTCCAGAAAAGCCCCTTACTCAAATTTATAATATTATTGCTTTAATATAGTGAAAAGAGCATGAGGAAGAGAGGGCAGAGAGAGATAGTGTGCTGAGTTTGGTTCCCAGTTTTTCACTTACTAGCTGTGTGAGCTGAGGCAGGCTAGTAAACCTCTCTGAGCCTTAGCATCTTTCTCTCTAAAATCAGATTTATAATCTCATCCGTAGAGTATTGTGAAAATTAAATGAGCTAGCATGTGAAAAGCAGCTGCTATAGTGTTGTCCACAGATTTGCTACCTAATACAATATTTTCTTCCCCTCTATTTTGCTCAGGGACTAACATGCAAAATAATTAAAAATCAGACATTATTATAAAGTAATAAATAAGGAATCTGGGAAAATAAAATTAAATCCACAAAGACCCTAATATGTTGCTGGCTTAGCTTTTCGTAATTGCGGGAGCTCTGGTACTTAGTGTAATTAGATTTCAGATAGAGGACAACACAATGGTTCAGCTATGGAAGGAAATAGTTCAGTACAGCACAGGGAACTTGAGAGGAAAGGGCCATGTAGGTTGTCTGCATGTCTCCTCTAACGCTACTTTTCCTTGTCATTCCTGAGGGAGGAGAACAATTATTTTGTTTAGTTCCGTTGACGGTTTCCATTTTGTTTGCATGCACCAGAGAAGAGGAGGCCTGAATGCTGAGCCAAAGGACTGCGGCCCCATCTGCAGGGAGGTCTGCCTCAGAACTTTCTGTGATTAGGGAGAGGGATGGAGGAGGACTTGCCAGCAGGCATGGGGAAACTGCAGGATTAGAGTGGACCTCACCTTTAGCCTCTAACCTCCCTTGCCTCAATGCAGCAAGTAGCACTGCACCTATTGAAATATTTGGTGTCTAACCCCCCTGCCCTTTTACCTATTGGCATATGAAATTACAGAGGGCCCCCATGATTTGTGTAAGAATCTCCAGGGAAGAAAAGCCACCTTTGGAAACTAACACCTGAGATTATCTGATCAATGAAAAAGAGACTGCTCAAATTGGCCAAAGTGTCATGGCTACCTGGGTGACAGCGGCTCTACAAAGGTGCCCAATCCCCCAGCTTTGGACCCTACCATATGATGATGAGAGAACCCTTCTCTTCTCCTCTGCCAAGTCCAGGGTTTGCCAGCTGCTCGGTAATAGGTTTGTTTTTCTGGGATGAGACAGTTGCTGCCTCTTAGAAGATGGCAAAACAAAGCCTGTAATCCTCCCATCCAATTGTGCAGTAATCCTCAGGGTGAGAAGGAGATCAGGGAGAGAGAAGACTTCTCTCATTTCATTTAACAAACACAGTGTAACACTAATACTAGCTACCATTGTAAGCACTTTACCAGCCTCAACTCGTAATCCTCGTAACAACCCTAAGAGTGGGTACTCCTTTTAAAGATGAAGAAACGGAGGCATTGAGAGGTGAAATAACTTGCTTAAGGTCTTGTAGCTAGAAAATGGCACAGCCAGGGATTTGAACCCAGGCAGACTGGCTCCCAGAGTTCACACTCCGCTGAGCTGCCTCTCACAGCTTCTGTAAGTAACACATTTGCTCTGCAAAGCCAGGGGCAGCAGCATACATCCGGGGAGCTCTTAGTGCCCCAATCCAACCTCAGAAATGTAGCCTCAGCACTGACTGGTTGTTGCAGACTCAGTGGGCTGGCTCTTGAGAAATAATCCACAGGATAGTTTAAGAGATACTGAGAAGCAACAGTGATCTCTGCAGAATTAATTGGTGGCTTCTCTTGGGAACATACTGATTTGCAAGAGTCCTGTCCAATTGACTCTGACCATTCATGCAGAATATTGGCTTTTTCACCTGAAAATAGTCATAGAGAAGCGGTTGAGTTGGAGGTGCTTGTATGTGTGTGTATATGCTAGAACATATTTTTCCCCTCCACAGATATGTGGGTGGCTAATTGGAACCTACCATGGGCATAAGTGGTTACAGTTTATGTGGGAAGGAATAACTGTTTATGAGATTTAGGAAGGAACATATTTAGTATAAACTATTTTCTAAAACATTTACAATCTTACCAAGAGATAGAGAGCTGAATAGCAACTGGGGGAAGAAATTGTGCAAAGAGTAATCTAAATGCCCCACCTCTTCCTTCCCCTCATTATGAAGCTTCTAGATCTGCAGAGAACTTAGCCACCAGCATTGGGTGGCGGGTGTCCCAGAGGAAGCTGGTGTTTTCTCCTCTTTTTTAAAGTAGAAGAAAGACACAGAGGCCCAGGAAATGGAAGTGTATTTTTTAGAATGCATGGACTTTGGTGGGTCTCATGAGATTGCCTCAGCTCTAGCTCAGTGATAAGAAAAAAGTGAAAATACAGGTTGAGTATCCCTAATCCAAGCATCTAAAATCTGAAATGCTCCAAAATCCAGAACTTTTTGAGTGCCAAGATGATGCTCAAAGGAAATGCTCATCGGAGCATTTTGGAGTTCAGATTTCTGGATTATAGAGGCTCAGTTGCTAAGTATAATGCAAATATTTCAAAATAAAAAAAAATCCAAAATCCAAAACACTTCTGGTGTTTGTTAAGCATTTTGAATAAGGGATACTTTACCTCTATCAACTCATTTCATAACTACAACACCACTTAAAGGTTGGTAGTTTTATTATCCCCATTACACAGATGCGAAAACTGGGGGACAGAGAAATTAATAACTTGCCAAAGGGAACTTGGCTAATAAATGATACAAGTGGTATTTGAACATGAGGGAAAGCAGCGGGTCTGGATGTTAATCCTAGCCCTACCATGTCCTATACTGTACGACTCTAAATTCTTATAGCAGTTACCCAGCATAGCCCTTCCCGCGCCTTCCCAATTCAATGCTTGGCCTCTTCCAGAATTTTGACCCTGGCCCTTTCTCACTAGAACACTCCACATCCTGATTCCTTCTCTTTGCAATTCAATCCCCAGTTTTGGTTCTCTTCCTTAGGGCTCCCAGCCCAGCCCAATCTTCTTCTCTCTCCTCTTTCCACAAAAAAGCTACTCAGACACCAGGGATGAGCTAATATGCATTTCTTACATTTGAATTATTATGAGAATTTTCAAAGGGACTTTCACAAAAACATGTAGGCTGCACAATCACCCTGAGATGGAATGAGAAGGTATTTGATACCTGTTTTACTGGTGCAAAGCTCTACATCTTAACAGATGTAGGAAACAAGATGTTAGACATTAAGTTTCCAGGGAATGGGGAGCAGAGAGAAGCTTTCTTCTGATGGGAAGGAAGGCTTCTCTGCTACCAAAGCCCTTTCTGGCTTCCTCAGTGGGGAAAATCAAGGAACGTGTTTCAGAGTGGAGAGCACGTAGAAGAGGCCCTCCTTCTGCCCCCGGAGGCTCAGCCCTCTCAGCCTCTCAGTGGGAATGTGAGAATGAAAAGATGCATTAGCTGATGGGTTAACACTGCTGCATGCTTCACGCAACCCCAGTTCGGACCAGCTGGCTAGCCTTTCCGAGCCGCACAGGGCAGTTCCACCTGGATTCATGCAGTCCCCCAGAGAAGGGCTGATGAGCTGCTTGGGGTGGGAGCTGGGGTTGCTTCTAGTGCCTGAAGGAAGGGGGAGGTAGACAGTGGCATCCCTGCCTCTCTCCCTCTCCTCCACCCCCTTCCTCCCCTCGCTCCCACTCCTCCCATTTCCCTCCACCCCCGCCCCCTCCCCTAAAATCTGTAATGATGGAGGTAGTGAAAAGCAGGGAAAGATTGATAATCAGCCTCATTATCACAGCATTATATATAATTATAGCAAAACCTCACTCATTTGGATCAATTGAGAGAAAAATCAGTCTAAATTTGTGACAAGTTGGCAGATTACTTTTAAATTACAATTTTATTACTTCTAAGTAACACATGTGAATAGTTTGTGTTTCAAGTACCAAAAGCTAATGGTTACTAAGTGAGGATTTTAGAAAACCTGCTTTAAAAGATTCTTTTGTAATTAACACCCTGTTAACATGCTAATATGCTCTTACTCTGTTTTTTAAATTGCTTGAAAACATATGTATCTTAAATAGGCTCAACACTTCTACCATCTTATTTGCTTAACAAACCTTTTTTATTATTATTTTGTGAATGAACAAATACAAACTAGTCTATACCATGACCAATTTAGTCACCACTCTGAATTAATTATATTGTAAATTAATAAGACCATGTTGGTTATTTTTGTTTAGAAACCAGAATTTTAGAACTTGAAGAACCACCTCATTTTATAGAAGAGAAAATAATTCCAGAGAGGTTGAGAGACTTGCCCAAGGCCGCATAGGCAAAAACAGCAGGTCTTCTGGCTCCTGGGTCCAAGCTTATTCCATTCGCTACATAATGCCTTACACTCCTAAAACTCTTCATAAATATGTGCTATTTATTTTCATACCAATCATTGGTTGTATCAATCAAAAGATATTTGTCGAGTGCCTATTCTATGCCAAGCCCTGTGCTAGGCACTACAGATAGAGGGGCCCCTCCTGGAGGCCACTGTCTATGTCACTCAAGCTTCAAACTGACTCAGTGTAGTCTGCATGGCAGAAATTATTCCCATTAGACAGATTAGGAAACTGAGGTTCGAAAGAGGCCCTTTTGAGGGCTTGCTGCAAATTATTATAGACCTAGAATTTGAGTCTAGTTTAGCAGAATTTCTGTGAACATTTCTGCATATAATTAATGAGATTTTGCTTGCACACCACCTTTCCCAGCCAGCACCAAATTATAGACCTTGCTGGTGCAGATGGATATTATGCCATCACTAACAAATGAGAGACTCCAGGGGATCCTGCTAACGAGGACCGGCTGGCTGTCCCTTTAAGCCAATTCCTTATACTGGTACATCATGTACTGGTTAGTCCATGAAGGCAGACGTCAATGAGTGTTTGAAGCAGATGCCAATAAGGATGCTCCTAGTTCTCCTCTTGTTCCTAAAGTTCTTGAACATCAATTATGTGCACACCCAGCCCTTGAATCCATGACCTCTGTTTCTTTCTCTCTCTGGGTTTCTTGTTCAGATAGACTTTCTCTATCTGAACAAGACAATCTCTATAGATTGTCTTCTAAAGACAGCAGTCATCTTCAAATGCAGGAACGATATTCCTAGTCCAATGTTACCATTGGGTAATATTCAGAACATACCTGTTCTCAGGCTCTAAATCCCTGAATTCTTTGGATCCATTCACTTAAACTCAGCCCTAAGAAAAATTTGTAGAAATAATTAACCTCCAAATGTTTGAAGGCTTCAGAACTTGTAACTAGTTTATACAGTCTGCCTGGGCAGGGGATGGGCTTCATGCTCTTGGTGTCTTGCACAGCGCATGTACAAGCAGACGCTTAGCCAGGTGTGTTGGCTGACTGACTGACTGGCATTCTCCATCAGTCTAGGATGTTCGTCCCTTGTTCTCTCGCCTCTGCTCTCCACATCGCTGGGGCGGTGAAAACACAGATACGGTGAGCCCTGAACCCTCCAGGAGGCTGCTTCCCCATGACACTAGTGACCAGTAAAATGAAAAGGAGGAACAAAGATGTTGAGTCACAGAAATGAAACCCAGACAACCAGCCTAGAAGAAACACTCCAGAATATTCATTAAGCACTTTGTTTTCCGTTCATCTGACATCTTGTAAATGCTTTTTGAATTAAAGATGATAACAGGCCTTTCCATTTTTCAATTGGATGTTAATTCTGAAATCCCACCAGGAGTTTGGGATTGATTTTTAACCTTGAAACTCTTGCTGTCCCCCACTTATGCCCCCATCTGGCTACAGTAGCTGATAAAAGGGCAAGGAACTCCAGGTTGTTCAGTTTGCATTTGAGGAAATGGAGGGGTTTGGGACTTATCAAGGTCACTGCCTGGGGTGAGGGTCCCCTGAAGATGATAGGGGTTGGAAGTCCCAGGTCATGGCTCCCTCTCTGTCTGACCTCTTGAGCGCCTGCCTTAGATGATTGGTTAAAACATAATTTTCTGAAAACAGTGCTGTCTCTGGGGTAGAATCCATGTCTTATTTACTTTGTCAGCAGCTCGTAGTGTGCAGTCTGACACTTTAAGAACAGGCGACTCTCCTCTAAGAAGAAGGTACATACCAAATTCTAGCTAAATTTAGTGCCATAGTCTCCAGATTTTCTATAGAAAAAGAGAACTAAGTTGTATTATGTGTTTATAATTTTCCAGGCTTGATTTTATTTAACCCTCACACTGTGGAAGGTTAACCCTTACCCCATATGGTTGGTAGCATTGAACTATTTTACCAAAGTGGGGAGGAGGACTCTCTGTGGCTCAGCCCCCTCTACTTCCCTTCCTGCCACCCCAGGTGGCTCCAAGGGGACTCATGGGAACTCAGTTTGAAGACCACAAACAGCCACAGGTCCTGGGCAAGCCATACCTGGTTTCCCCAGTGTCCTTGCTTATAACGGAGGGTTTGAACTCAGTGATCTGCAGGCCCCTCTGTGTAGCTTTGACAGTCAATCTCGCTCTGTGGCAGGGATGGAGGAAGAACAGTGTGGAGCTAAGGTGTTGGGAATCACTACTAATGGAAGAGCAATCAGAAATGGTAATGATAATAAAACTTCTCCAGAATGATCCCCTAGGGGTCTGCAAGCTTATTGGAACGCAGCCACATCTGTGTGTGTTAGCTTACACATTGACTGTGGCTCCTTTCACATTGCAAAGGATATTGTGAGTAGTCGTCACAGAGACGGCACAGCCAGCAAAGACTGAAATACTGTCTGACCCTCGAAAGAAAAAGTTTGCCAACGTCTCTACTCCAGAATGCAAAATCGGGTTTCACATATTAAAATAAATGGAGGTCCACCTGGAAAAATATTTGAATCCTTGTTTTATTAGCACCTTTGGGGACCCAGTCTCCTGCCCTCCAACTCCTAGTCATTTTGTTCATTTGCCGCAATTAGGTATGTTCAAGGAAAAGAATGCATTGTGATCCATTAGTAAGTTGTGAAGAGCATAGGGCAAGAATTGAATATCTTAGTTGTCCTTACACATAATCCCCCCATTTGGGGCTTATCTGGGCTTACCTTCCGCTATCTCCCCTCTGCCCTGGTAAGTGGCAGGCACAGTGCAGGAGTTCAGCATAGCAGGCCTGGCACAAGACTGCCTGGACTTGGATCCTGGCCCTGCTCCTTACCAGCTAGGGGATCTTGGGCAGTTTGCTCAACCTCCCTGTGGCTCCACTTTCCTGTTAGTAAAATGGGGATGAGGATACTAATAGTATCTTATTTCCAAGGGCCCTTGAGAATATTAAACAAGATGCTGCATGTCATGCCCTTGGAAAGGTGCTTGGCACATAGTAGGTGCCTAATAAATGTTAGCTACTCCAGGTTGAGCATCTTTTATTGGAAATGATTGGGAATCAAGATATTTCAGATTTTGTTTTTTCTTTCTTTTGATTTTGGGATATTTACATTATATACTTACCGGTTGTGCATTCCTAATCCAAAAATCCCAAATACTCCAGTGAACATTTCTTTTGGGAGTCATGTCAGTGCTCAAAAAGTTTTGGAGTTTGGAGCATTTTGGATTTGGGATTTTTGGATTAGAGATGCTCAACATGTACATGTAAAGCGTTTAGAACCATGTCTGGCTTGTGGCGATTGCTCCGTAAATATTAGTTGTTATTGTTACACAGCAGAGGAGGTGGCAGTCAGTTGTTGGTTGAAGTGCCTGTGCCTGCCAGTCTCCTGCCGACCTTGCTCAGCAGCGTGTCTGTGTTAAGAGCCAAGCAGGGAAAGAATATGTGAGTAAATTTGCTGCAGACAAAGAAGAACAAGCCAGGTGTCTGAGAATCCTATGATTGTTGGGCTTTCACATCATATCCCTCCACTGGAGGAATGGAGTCAGGCTTTGGTGTGTGATAGTTCCACCGTGGGAGAGATCAGAGAGGGATAGGGCCCCATGGTGCTCCCGTGACTTCATATGGAGACTCCTGACTCTGAGAAATGCCAAGTCTTTAGCCCTGTCCCTTTCCCCATGGGTGGGCGTTAGCCATTATCAATGATTCATTACAAGTTTCCATTCCAACCTGAAGAGGGTTGCTAGTGGGAGAGCAAACTCTCTATCCTTCCTGGCAAAGCAGCAAAGGGGTGGAAACACCAAGCCATTTGCTCCCTTGTCTGGCCAGTCAGAAAAACTGCATGCTTGACATTTTGCTTTTATTGGCTGAGGATGAGGTTGCTAAGCAACTTCCTTACCTTGGTAAGAATTCTGTAGTTCTAAGTACCCGGGCTTTTGTGTCCCCTTTCTCAGTAAGTCTCAATCTCTCTCTCTCTCTCTCTCTCTCTCTCTCACACACACACACATGCACACATGCACACACGCAATTAATTGTTTAGAGATTGTGGTTCTGGTAAACATCAGGGACATTGATTTCTTATGCAAATAGTTTCTGTTGATAAATTCTATATCTAGTTATATACATTAATTAACAAAAACTTAATGGACCTCAGTCTCAGGAGCTCTCAGCAGTCCTCTGAGATAGGCCTATTTGTCTCAATTTATGACTGAGGAAACTGCAGTTTACAGAGGTCATGTTCCTTGCTCAGATTTATGTAGCTGGAAAGCGGCAGAGCCTCAAGTTCAACCTAGAACTCTTGGACTTTGGAGCTCTTGTCTCCCCCTTAGTCCTGCAGCCCTGAAGCCTAGTGCCGTCAGTGCACACAGGGACTTTTGGAGTCATCGTAGAGTCATGCACTGTATGGATTCCCATCGCAGTTTGGCTCCTGGTGACACTCTCAGCACCTTTAATTGGAATGCCAAATGGTTTGAAGGCCTAACATGGTCTAGTTGATGATGACAGATGCCCCTCAGCACCCGGTCCAGACGCAGGCCATTCCAGAACACCAACACCTGCACTGCTTTCTTTTCAGTGCCAATAAGCCATGTCCTACCCAATGCTCATGAAATATTAGTGCTGGAAGAGATCTTAAAGGTCACTGAGTGCCCTCCTTACTGGGGGAAATGAGGCCCAGGAGTATGCAATGCTATGCTGGGGTATGTTGTCAGGAGAGAAGAAAACCTTTTGAGGAACTCCACTAGCGCTTTCTCATCAGATAAGGTATTTTGTAATAAAATCATTGCCTTAGCAAAGA
Organism: Cacajao melanocephalus; assembly: GCA_963573385.1. Lineage (NCBI taxonomy): Eukaryota > Metazoa > Chordata > Mammalia > Primates > Pitheciidae > Cacajao > Cacajao melanocephalus. The sequence continues at coordinate 109,259 of CAUYLG010045520.1, read as the reverse complement.
GAATGAACTCTGCAGAATACAGACTTCGTGCATTTTCCAGGCATCTGGGAAGTGGGCCTGGCATAGGTGGCTGGAAGATCAAGAGGGCACAGGGGAAGGCGGGGAGCAAGCTTCATGGGATGCTGGGGCCAGGGGTCATGCCACAGTATGAGTTGGGCTGAGAGACTGGATCAGGCCATTTCTCCTGCTGGTATCTTGTGCTGCAAGATACCTCAAACTAGGTAATTTATAAATAATAGAAATGTATTGCTCACAGTTCTGGAGACTTGAAAATTAATGATCAAGGCACGAGGCGGTTCAGTGTCTGGTGAGGGCCACTCTCTGCTTCCAAGATGGTGCCTCACAGGATGGAAGGGACGGAAAAACGGACAAATGGTGCATCCTCTCAAGTGGAAGAGATGAAAGGGCCAGGCAGTTCTCTGAAGTCCCCTTTTATAAGGACATTAATCCCATGTATGAGGGAGGAACCCTCATGGCTTGCTCACCTCCAAAAGGCCCCACCTCTTACTGCTCTCTTATTGATTAAATTCCAACACAAATTTTGGAGGGACACATGCATGCAAGTCATTGTAAGGACGAAAAGGAAAACTTAGAGAAAACCTTGACTTCAGATTTGGACTAGATTTGCCCTAGGTTGAGGGATAGACAGAGCCTACCCTGGATCAATTTACAATAAACATCACTCATCCTTCAAACAGGAGCCTGCCTACTTTCAACTGGTGCTGAACGGAAACCTTCAGTTTTCTACGTAGTTCAGAGCTTATCCAGAAGGCTAGGCGAGGAAGGAAAAGAAATAAGATATAATCAGATATATGGAGAACGTGTGGTGCCTTTTGGTATTGGCTGTAGTTTCCATGGGGCTGTGAAAAAAAAAAAAAGAAGTGAGAGAGGCTGACAAAAACATCATGGACAGGTGTGCATTAGTGTCTATTTGGGAGAATAGATTAATTTTCCATTGAGAAACACTTTTGTCATAAAAGTTATTATTTTTCAACTTGTCTAAAAGCAAAGCTATTTATTTCTAAGAACTACTGGGCCTTTGTAAGAGGCAAAGAACTAAAATGCATTTGTCTAAGATGTATTTGTCTTTTTAAATTCTATTTTATTTTTTAAAAAGTAGTTATAAAATAGCCCACCTCTTCTGGGTCATTGACTCAACAGAAATAAACCGCGTTTTAAAGGCCACTGAGAACCAAACTTTAACTCATTATTTCATTGTATCACAACAATGTACCATTCTCACCACTGCGCTAAGGAGTCAAATTGCCTCACGTTTTATTAATAATGATAACAACAACAAAACTGTACTTTAAATTTCAAATCACTTTCACATCATTATCACATTTTATTTTTGAAACAACTCATGAGTTCTTCAAAGTCCGTATTTGTATATTTTTGTGCAGGTTGATGCTTCTTAAACATCGTTTCTTTGCATACTATTTTCATGATATATTATATATCCTCTGTACTTAGACTTTTTCTTAAATCAATTTATTCTTTTCAAGAAAGCTTAAATAGCTATCTTTAGGAAGATAATTTTATAACAAAAAAGGAGAGCTCAGTCACTCCCTATAAGCAAAAGGAAACAGAAAACAAATATAAAATGATTAATTTTTTTAAAGTTTGTCAGTATATCACTTAAAATGCCCTTTGTCACTGGTGGCAGAGGGTCCGCACCCTGGAACTGTTGGGTTGATGAGCGTGTGAAACAAACTCCTGCTCTTGCCTGTCCCCTTGGTCTAGGCATGGTGTCAGGCTTTGGTTCTTGACCCTGAGGGTAAAGAAATAGAAGGCATGGTCTCTCTATCTGTTTAAAGCAGAATAAGAAGGAAAGTTGCAGGGTCATCTGGTCTGTATTGGGCAAGCGAAAGCAAAAAGGGAAAGTCAATTTCCTTCAGATAGCTTGGTCGTGGGGAAGGACAGCTACCTTCCCAGTGGAGTTTATGGCTCCTTATCCATTGAGTCAGGGCTGGCTCCTAACTCACCGGTCACACTTTATCTTAGTAACAGACTCAAGGTATACATTAGCCTCATTAAATGTCAGAGCCCCCAGGGCCTTGGAAGAGTCTAAAATTGCTCTTTCCAATGAGGGGCCATCTGAAAAGAGTCTTGGTTTTCTTGGCTTTAGTTCTTGAGTGCTGCCCTCTTTTCTCTCCTTCAGATGAACTTTCAGCTTGAGATCACTTCAGAATTGAGTCATCTTGTACTCTTGGTGCAGATGGCTCTCCAATCGTCTCTGCTGTCCTTGACAGCAAACACAGAGGAAAGCGGGGGTTTCAGATTGACAATTTGAATTGAGGCTTTGCCAATTACTACCTGGGCAGTGCCAGATACTCTGATAGAGTTGGAGAAACAAAACTGGACCTGGTTTTTTTCCTTTTTGTTTAGAGGAAAGACAGGGGAATCAACAAATATGGTGAAACAACATAACAAATGCAAGATATGAGTAAGTACAGACAGTTTTAGAAAACAAAAAAAGGGCAGCAAATCAGACCAGGGACACCAGGAAAATCTTCCTAGAGGAGGTGGTACTTGAGTTAGACCTTGAAGGATGAATAAGAGCATCTAGACAATGGAGGCAGAGGTAAGTCATCCTGAAACTGAGAGTGGTTTGCGGTTAGATGGAGCCTTAAGTTTCTCATCTGCAAAAGTCTGAAATGACTTCATAGGCTTATGGTCAAGATAAAGAGTTATGGAAATTGCCTGATGCTATTGAGGATACATAATAAATGTTTGAGTTATTCATTTAACCCCTTTGCCACTCCCCTGTGGGCCCACAGCCTGTTTCCTCCCTGGTTGTAGTACTTAAGACATGGGGTATTGGGACTTATCTGTTTATGAGGCAATTGTCCCTGATAGGCCGAAGCTCCGTTGGTAGAATGACAACAGGGTCACAGCTTCCTTGGAGTGACTTCTTTCCACAAGTAGCCCTTAACTAAGCTGGCAAAAGCTCCGGGAGAAACTGCAGGTTGACATTTTTTTCCAGTGGGATATTTATGTTTAGGAGTAGTTTCACAGTTATATTTCTGACACTTCTTGCTCTCCTCCAGAACTTGAAGGAAGCGAGTTCCTCCCAGCATCCTGCTCCTAGCACTACACTTAGCACCCGCTGATGTTGCCCAGAGGCTTAGGACAGTGCCTTGCATGTAGCAGGGCCTCAAGAAGTATTTGTTGGATGAATAGTGAGCCACATAACATCAGGTATATGACTTCCTACACTCCATATCAGATCTGTTTGGCAAGGTGTCTGACCCACAGTAGGCATCCGAGAGTGGGGTAGCTTCTCTAGCAGACCATGCTTACTGAGCACTTAATCCTCTCGCTTTCCATCCATGGCGTGGGTGCCATGGATGTGTTGCGTGCAGCTACTATGCACAGGCCTTCTTCGCATCTGTTCTTGCACGCTAGCTGCACAGGGATCTAGTGATGTGATCCACGGTGGGCTGCCCTGTGGTGTTTTCTAGTCTCTGCTTTGCTGCCACACCTCCTAAAGCTTATAGCTCCTCTCTTGTGGAGAGAATCTTCCATGCGGGGCTCTCAAGATGATAGGAGGCCCCTCTCCTGTTTAATCTCGAGTTTGCTTTTGACTATAGGGGAATATGGGCTCAATTTATTGGAAGAAAATGGTACTGATGACCTCCTCGCCCAGACCCTGTTCCACAGACATTTGTGGGTGCAGCATTCTATTCTCAGAGATAGAAACGGTCTCAGCAGATCTGCCTGCACTTGCCTTCCTGTGCTTCCTGGCCCTCTGTGGCCATAAAGCCATGCCTAGTCCATTCCAAGTCTTCTCCCCTGAGTGCTAATTAACCCTGTGCTATGGAGATGGACAGGACAAGAACATCATGTACATAAAGCTTAAATAGATATAGGAAACCAGGGGTATCACAACAGCTTCTGCCTTCCCTTGATGTCAGTGACTGTGTGCTCTTCAGCTCTGAATCCCCAGCACCTGCCACCCTAATAAATGCTTGTTGCGTGTAAATGAATGAATGAATCTCAGCCTTGCCCCAATTCTCAGAGCAATATGAGTTCTAGGCAGGGAATTCTGGGAACCTACTCACTCCCTGTACCTGAGGTTTGGTATAGACTCACCTTCCCCGGCTGGCTGGCCCAGGCCATAGTCACTCAGGCCGGGGCTTCTGGGCTGTGCCCCTTGTTCCACTGGCTGTGGATCCGGCATAGTCCAGAGTGGATTCAGGCTGGGCCCCAGAGAACTAAAACATCCATGCTTATTTCTGTCCTAGGGTGGGCCCTCTCCCCTCTGTGTCCCTCGATTCTCTTTATATCAACACGATAGTGTAGGTGAGAGCATCTGGGGCTCACAGGCATGTAGGCTAAAAGGAGGGGCAGGATACAGGAAAGAAAGGTGGGGCTGGGCCTCTGTCTCCACGGAGCCCCCTTCCATGCCTCCCAGCCTCCGACCACCTATATTCTTTTTCTCCTGACAGGCTCCCCTGGCCACACTGGCTCTACGTCCATGAGCCCATCGGCAGCCTTGTCCACGGGGAAACCAATGGACAGCCACCCCAGCTACACGGACACCCCAGTGAGTGCCCCACGGACTCTGAGTGCAGTGGGGACCCCCCTCAATGCCCTGGGCTCTCCATATCGAGTCATCACCTCTGCCATGGGTCCACCCACAGGAGCGCTGGCAGCCCCTCCAGGAATCAACCTGGTTGCCCCACCCAGCTCTCAGGTAGGTGTTCTTCCTCTCCAAGGCCTTTCCAGCCGTCTTACGTGGTTTCACCCAGGCTGCTCTTGGAGCAGAACCAGCACTTAGCATGTGTGTAATGCATGCTTGCTGAAGGGGTTGGATGCTGTCTGCAGACGTCCCTCAGGCAGGGTCTTCATTGCGTTGTGTCCTCAGGCTGAGCAGTCCTGAAGACCTGACGACTCCTCATCGTCCAGGAGACTGACCAAAAGGGACCCTCCCTTGTGGTTTTAGTAGTTCCACATTGGCTGTGATTTCAACATCTCTAGGGTTGTTTGTGGACAACTCAGATCAGCAGAGTGAACCCCTTTTATTCCTCTCAATTCAATCATGAGCATTTACTGAGTCACTGAAGTGACATGTGCTCTTGTTAAAGGTAACGCAGAAACAATCAGGGGTATGGTCATTGCTTTCCAGAAACTTACAGCTGAGAGGAGAAATAGGCAGGTAGGGCAATGGACAAATTGAGAGCAAGGCAGACTGTGTTACATGCTGTCTCTAAGACTATGGGAAGTCGGGGAGGACATTTTACCTATGTTAATTTCGAGTGCCTTCTGTCATGAAGGAGGAGAAGACATATGTGCATGGTTCATGCTAGGTTGTTACTCTGCAGAGCCTATAGGATGGCCAGATGTCTTTACTTCATTCTAGCAATGCCACACTAAGGTCATTGCCTTTCCCCTCTTGTAGTGGTTGGCTATTGCTTCAATAATGCCACATAACAAAAATCCTCAAACACATCTTCTCACTCCTATGCCTACCTTAAGCTAGGATAGATGGCTCTGCTTCAGATGGTGGGTGAGTGGGCTCAGCTGCAGGCTCATCATGTCCCATTGTAAAGGAGCAGCAGCTACCTGGGGCATGCTTTTCTCATGGTGTATCATAGAAGTGCGAAAGTCCAAACCCAATCCAGAAATCACAGTGAAATCTCTGCTCAAATCATGCCCACTGATATTCCATCAGCTTGAGAAAACCATATGACTGATTCCAACATTGATGGGGGAAGGAAGAAGGCTGTGTCTATACTAGTGGGAGGTACTACAGAGACATGATGCAAAGAATATGAAGAATTAGAGGGAATGAAGTATTAGGAACAATAATCCCATCTGCCACACCTTCTTCTTTTCCTGTGTAATAGCCAGGATCCCTGATGCTTCACCTACCAGCACACCTAGAGGCAGAACTGGCAGGTTCTTATGATGGCTAACTTTATGTGTCAACTTGACTGGGCCATAGGATGCCCTCATATTTGGTTAAACATTGTTCTGGGTGTTTCTGTGAGGGTGTTTTTGGATGAGATGAACATTTAAATAAGGTCGACTGAGTAAAGGAGTTTGTCCTCCCTAATGTGAGCAGGCATCATCGAATTAGTTGAAGATCTGAATAGAACAAAAAAGCTCACCATCCTCTGAGTAACAGGAAACTTTCCTGCCTAATGACCTTTGAACTGTGACATTATTTTTTTCCTGTCTCTGAACTTGAACTGAAGCATTTGCTCTTCCTGGGTCTCAAGCCTGCTGGCGTTTGGACTATGCCATGAGCTTTTTTGGGTCTCCGGCTTGCTAACTCACCCTGTAGATCCTGGGACTTGTCAGCCTCCATAATCATATGAGACAATTGCTTATGAGAAAATTTTAAACACACACACACACACACACACACACACACACACACAGTCCTCCTGTAGATTGTTTCTCTGGAGATCACTGACTAACACAGTCCAAAGCGTCCTTTGAATGTAGTTTTGTAGTTTTGAAGAAGAGGCAGGGCTCCTTTTATGTCAGCATTTTCTGCTACTCCAGAGAGAACTTCAGTGACCATGCCTGGAGTCTCCTCTGAGACATCTCATATTCTAGGGGCCTGAAAGCGAATTCATGTGGAGTTATAGCATAGAGCCAGTAAGGACTTCAAAAATGTGTTGCTCCATAGATTAGATAATTTGGAGATGGCCTGAGAGATCAGCTAGCGTAGGGATTACAGGAGCTAGGGCCAGTCGGATAACACAGGTGAGTGAATGAGGGGTGTGTAAGTGAATGAGGGCAGGTGTGGACTGTGGAGAACTGCTCTGCTCCCTCAAAGCTGTTCAAATTCAAAGACTTTTAAAGCTTCCTCAGGCCAAATAAACTACTTTCTTGGGTCTAATTTGGCCGGTTATCTTCACCCCAGTTTCTGATCTTATGGTTCTCACCTGTAGGACCTTTTTCAGAGTACACATTTCTCCCTCATCCCATATTTTGGCCCTTGTGAAGGTAGCAAAAGCCCCACAGGGGATCCTTATTGCCCTACTCCTGCTCAAATGAGGATCACTCATTCCTTCCAAATCCTTTCTTCCACAAATGAAATAGCAAGACTTGGGGAGCCCAAGTGGCTTGTCCAGCCTCACACAGCCAGTCAAAAACAGAGCCCCAGTGAGGACCTGTCCCCTGGCCTGCAGCCCCGTGTTCACAACCCTGCATTTCCCTAATGCTGTGATATATGCTGACTTGCACAGTGACCCCAAGATCTTCCTACTAGGTGCCAACGATTAAAACATGGATAATCAGTGCTCCCAAGGAATCTCGTGGGAGAGGTGGCCACAGTATGCAGATACACTGCTCTTGCGTGCTGCATGTGTGCTGTCATAGACGCAGGGGCAGACCTGAAGGGAGCAAAGAGAGGGACCTATAAATTGCTCAGTATATATTCCTTGACCCCAGTGAGAGGGTAAAAGTGCTCAGAGGAGTGGGGATGGGGAAGCAGTAGGGGTGTACATGCATTTATGCCACTCCTACCTACTGTAATCATCGGGGCCATTGATAGCCTACGCTTCATAATGTGTGAAGTTGGTTTATTCCCTTTCTTTCCTGTGAACAGAGTTCAGGAAGGCCAGTAAAATCTGGTAGTTAGAGACAGAAAGTACATTGAAGTTTTGGGATGAAAGTACAGTTTTGCAAAGGGCATTGACATTCATCCCAATAACTATTTATGTGGACCTACCATGCATCAGGTTCTAAATGATACTGTCCTAAGTTTTAGGGGTAAGCACAGAATAAGGTGGGCAAAGTTTGTGCTGTCATGGCACTTACACAATAGCAGGCAGGAAAGACAAAAACCTAAGGAATAAACAAGATAGTTTCAAATAAAAACCATAGTATCTAAAAAGAAAGAAAATAGAGGGAGGTGGTAGACAGATCCTGTGGGTAGGAATTGGGCAAGGCAGCATCCCTCTAAGGCCGCTTTTAGCAACCACACTCAACTCTGATTGAGCCAAGCCTGGCTAGTCAATTCATCCTCAGAGCTGTGTGAGTAGCAGGGCCACTATTCCTGGACCGTATGTCTGTACAGAGGGATTGGGGTTGAAAGGTCAGCTGGAAGCTTTGGTCCTGGCCAACTGGGCTATGTGCAGAGGCCAAGGCCACGTTTGGCTTTGGGGAGCTATATTAAGCTTGCCAAGTGCTGGGGAAGCTCAACAGCCTGAGACCCTGAGCAGTGTTCTGGGCTTGGGCTCCTGAACCACACGGCAGCAAAGCTTTGCCTAGTTACCCAGACGACACCGGACCAAAGGCCTTGGTATTAGCTACAGTGAGCTGGACCCTGTGGATCATCTGGGAAGATTATTCCTATGCACCCTGCCTTCCTTGCCCGGGACTGAGCTGAGAGGGATTCATGATGGAGGGATGTTCATTCTGTGACCTGGGTCTTAGGTAAGTATGATTTGAGGGTATGGGGAGGAGGAAGTGTCTAGGGGTGGGGGCAGCAGGCAGGGCCAGTCTCCTCCTCTGTGCTCTGTCATTTCATTGTTTGAGCTTCTCTTTTTGCAGTTGTTGGATTTTTGATCTTGAGGAGTAAAGAGATCAGAACTGGTACGATGAAGGCAGGGATTGTGTAATCTTTTGCAAACCACGGTGACTTGTTTCTGTTTCAGTTTCCTTTTCTTTATTGTGAGGTTACAAATATTTGCCCTGACTACCCTACAGGGATTTTTTTTAAAGCATGTCAAAGGAGATGTGGATTTAAAAGTCACTTCTCAAGGTGTGCATTGCTCTATAGCAGTAACTTGGTATTATTATGATTATTTCCAGGTGATAGTATTATACACTTAGGTAATTCAGATGTACTGTGTTTCTGAAAGGTTCTAGAGAAATTCATTTCAACAAACATTTATTGAACCAGGCCCAGTACTGGGCATTGAAGATACCAAAATTGTGTATGAGATTCAATCCCTGGTCTGGGGAGCATCTAAGTGGAGTGATGCAATTTCTAAAGACATCAGTATACAATTGGGAAGATATTTATGCACTTTTTAGATAATGTGGTGATCTAGGAAACATTTCTCTCTCTCCCTCTCTCTCTCTCTGTGTGTGTGTGCGTGTGCATGTGCATGTGTGTGTGTGTGTGTGTGTGTGTGTGTATACTGCATATTTGCCAGCATGATGTCTGCTGGCTGGACTCTGAAATGGGCCTCACAGATCTTTGGGATACTGCTGTCTTTTTCTACCCTCCTGAACTCTGCAGCCTGACCTGGGTTCTGTCACTGCTAATTTCTTCTTAGGTATTTATTGATAACTGAATTACTATCCTCTTAAGTCTGTCTGCATTTTTATAGAAAATAAGTAAAAATTGCAAATGTTAGAACTAGTATACACTTTAAAGTTCATCTAGTCTGATGATTTAAAAAAATAAAGTCATAAAGTCTTTTCTTCAGATGAAAGCATATTTGGAAACCTAATACACACATGAGATAAAAGCAGATCTGGTTGAGCCAGGGACAAAAGACTTGAAGCCTCAACCTCCCTGCCCACCAACGATACACACACTCACCTAGAAATGAGGAAATAGAGTCTTTGCTAAGTGAAGTGGCCTGATTAAGACAGCATGGCTAGGAAGTGGCAGGTTTAGACCAAACCCAGGTCGGAGGTCCAGGCTTATTACCCCTTATGACAAAGGCCCTAACTAGATGAAGGCTGTGCCAATAGAAGGATTCTGCACCCTGGAACAGGAGCGCCTGCCTGCAGCCTAACCTTTGGTGGAAGGATTTGGGCTGAACACAGCTCAGAAATGCAGGACTCAGTGTTCAAGGATGGCTCCAGAAGCATCCAGAATAAATTTGGTCCCTGGCTGAGTCTGCAAAAGGGAAGACAATCCAGCAGACAAGTAAGTTTCTTTCCTGTTCTCAGGGAGCAGTCGGCTTGCGTGCAGCAGCAGATAGGAGCTGCCTGGTGAATCCTGGCTCTAAAGTGCTTATTTCAGTAGACTGTTTCTAATGGAACAAGACAGCAGGGATTGGGGGACTTGGGGACCAGGCAGCTAATGGGTTTATGCTCTGATGGCTGCCTTTGATCTCATCTGCCATTGCTCTGAGCCCAAAACAAACCCCAAGCCAGCCAGAGAGATGGGGAGAGAAAACATCAACCCACCTGTCCCAACTGCCCCTCCTGCCACCGTCCACTCATGAAGAGGAGGAGTGTTGGAGAGGGGCTGCTGGCTCCGACTGGGGAGAAAGTGCCTTAATGCAAGTATGTTTCTCTAGGGGCTCCTGGCCCAGGAGGTGGGGAAGGAAGCTGCTAGGGCAGGTGAGGATTGAGGACCGCCTGTCACCCAAGGCAGACAATGTGGTGAAGGAGGAATGATGGTTTAGAATCCAGGATCCTAGAGTTCTAGCTCCAAGCAGTCAGGGCTGGCAAGGTACCTAACCTGGTGTCCGGGCAGGTGTAATAGCCTTGCGTGTCTCCTTCAATCTTTCCTGATGCTCTGCCTCATTTACTTCACTGAGTTAGTTTCAGGTCATTATTTCTCTGCTCCAAATCTCTAGTAGCTGCTTATTGCTTCCCAAACTAAATCCAATCTCCTATCCAGGAAATTCAGCTTCTAGGCTCTGTCATAGCCCACTTCTCAGCATTATCTCCCATCCATCCATCAGACATGTTCGCTCCACAAACACTTGGTCTTCCTTCTAGGCCTCTGCTCTCAAAGCCTTCTGCCCATCACTAGCCCATCCAAAACCCTACCCATTTTTGAAGGCTGTCAAGTCCCAGCTTCCTTCATGAAGTCTTGCCTGATCTCAACAGCATGTGATCTTTCCTTCCTAAATGATCCAAACGGACTTTTAATCTCATTAACGGCCAGTTGCTTCAGGCAGTGCCTGCATCTCCCTCCTTTTTGGATCTCCATATTATTTCTGAATAAACAAAGGAATAAACTAACTTTAAGTCTCAATGTCCTTATCTGTAGATATGAAGACCTTCTAAGGGTTGTTGTGAGGATTAACATAATTAATTAGCAATGAGCAAGCTTTCTGAGGATGGTAGCAATGGCAATCATTACTCTCTGTGGTTGCTGCAGGCTGGTGGCAGTGGAGCTGGTCCTGCTGGAGATAGGGATAGGAGGAGAAGGAAGGGTGAGATCCCCTTGAGCCTCAGGTGATGGTGCTTTCTTCCTTATTCCCATGACTTTTCTTGTCCATCCGAGGACTTGGGGATAGAGCCATGGTCAGCTAGAGGGCTATCTCTGTGGGGTCATCTGACCTAAAATTCTTCCATTTCATCAGTTGGATCCGGGTGCTCATCTGTTCCTTTGAGGCACTTGAGGAAAGTTATTGCCTAGTAGTCACACTATGGCAGTGGTTCTTGACCCTGGCTGCACATGAACGTTATCTCGTGAAGTTAAAGAAATGCCAAAGCCGGCTGAGTATGGTGGCTCATGCCTGTAATCCCAGCACTTTGGGAGGCTGGGGTGGGCAGATTGCCTGAAGTCAGGAGTTCGAGACCAGTCTGGCCAACATGGTGAAACCCCATCTCTACTAAAAATACAAAAAAAAAAAAAAATTAGCTGGGCATGGTGGCATGTATCTGTAATTCCAGCTACTCGGGAGGCTGAGGCAGGGGAAGGGTTGCTTGAGCCAGGGAGATAGAGGTTGCAGTGAGCCAGAGATCATGCCACTGCACTCCAGCCTGGGTGACAGAGGGAGACTCCATCTCAGGGAAAAAAAAAAAAAAAAAAATGAAAGAAAGAAATGCCTTAGCTAAGATCCTACCTGAGACTCATGGAATCAGAATCTCAAGACATGAGGTCCATGTTTTTCTTCAAAGTTCCCAGGGTTCAGAACCCTGAAACTACATAAAAACAAAATGCTGGTTACAAGTTCCAGATGTCTTCTCATAGCCTTCTGTGAAAAAAGCGGGCAGTGCAGGAAGAAAGAGAGAATTCTTTTATCACATATGTGTTGTCATTTATTATGCAAATTAATTTTTAAAAATTAATAGTGATGTTGATTTCCAAACAAAGCACCAAAGGCTGTGTCTTTTCTTCTTTGTAGCCCCACAGTGTTTAACTGATAGCCTCTGTTTGCCTTCTGCGCTCAGTAAATATTTGCTTAGTGAATTGAAAAAGCTAGTGAATTTAGAAGGAACCTAGTTTAGGCTCTGTGTAGTTTCTGTTTTATTGAACATTTCTTCTGTCCCAAAGGCCTTGAATAGAGAGGAAAATCCTACCTTTGATTCAGTTTGAGAATTATTGTCACTTTGGTTAGGCAATATGATTTATAATTCAGACAGACCATGGGGAGTCAGTGGTTCCTAACCCCTAAACGTTTACCTCTACTGGTAGTGCATACCCTGTACTACCTTCATGTGAACTTGCTTGTAAATGTTCTTATTTTTTTTGTGCATGTTCTAACTCCTTGATGACATTGTACAGTTTTGAGGAATGAGAGATATACTTTCTAGGTTTCTATTGCTGATTGGATCACTGGCTCAAATTTATTCAATTTACTTTCTTTGGTGAATACAAGACACTTAGCAGCAGTTCCTTAGGAATCTTCCCAAGAGCACTGGGAGACACAGGGGAGGTGGTGGGGAGCTGATGTTAACTTACAGTAAGAGATGAGGAAGGGATAGCACAAGATACGTTTATACAGCCATTCAAATCTACTGACTCGAAGGTGCCGAAAACACAAGGCAGACACAGCCTCTGGCTCTACAGATTTTACAGTTTCACAGGAACGTAATCTATTACAAACAAGTTCGAAACATAGATCTCAGGTTTTCTACCCAATTTTTGGTGCCACGGCAATGATTTAGGTATTTGAGTCTGCGTCTTCAGTGTGCTTGCAGAGATGACCATTATACATGTCCTTTCCATTTCACTGTGAACTCCTTCTGGGTGTGTGCTTTTCCTTGCCTTTGTACCCCAGAGCTTGGCACAGTGTCTGGCATGCTGAGTGCCCAGGGAGTGTCTGTTGATTGACTAATGAATGGATTTGCATTTTTTGCTTGGCTCTGTTAGAGTGTAAGTCTTTAGCCTGAGGGCCATAGCTCCTCTTGCGGCACGGCTGAATAGGCAGTCAATAGTTGATAAAAATTTAAAAATACGCAGCTGACATTGTCCTAGGTGTGTAATTTGGCATGGATTTCTAGCTCCAATAAAACACATGAGTAAAATGAATAAAAGCAGAGAGACTCTAATGGAGTTGTGTTGTTGTGATTTTTGGTTTAGGTTTTAGCTTCCGGAAAGAATTTTGTTCCTCCGATGACAATTTTTTCCCTCCCTTAAGTTCATCTCACAGATAGGCAGTTTCAAATACTCTAAACTTGGAAACTGTTTCTTGAAATAGAACTTGTTTTTTCTTGAGTATGCCCTCGTTGCCTTAGGCCTTGGGGATTGAGTTTACTCTGGCTCTGTGCTTTACAGTATTTTTTTCTCTTGCAGCTAAATGTGGTCAACAGTGTCAGCAGTTCAGAGGACATCAAGCCCTTAGCAGGGCTTCCCGGGATTGGAAACATGAACTACCCGTCCACCAGCCCTGGATCGCTGGTTAAACACATCTGTGCCATCTGTGGAGACAGATCCTCAGGTACATGCAGAAGCAGACAGCCCCACTAACGCGCCCCAGAGAAGGGGTTGCTCACTGTCCGCCTGAATACTTTGTACCCAATGAAAGGAAAATGTCCCTTTAGGATGGGCTAGATGGGAACCTGCCTGTACATTTCTGTCACTGCATTCACAGGCTACCGTCTAGATGAATTTAAAGTATGGCTTTATGTTTTGAGGATGAGATTTACAGGAAAGATTTCAGAAACCCCTCTCTGGAGTCACATTATTACACATATATCTGAGAAACAGAAGCTGTTGTGATTATCAAGTATTTTTGCTGGGTGTGGCGGCTCACACCTATAATCCCAGCACTTTGGCATAGTCCCAGCTACTTAGGAGGCTGAGGTGGGAGGATTGCTTGAGCCTGGGAAGTCAAGGCTGCAGTGAGCTGTGATCACACTCTACTGTATTCCAGCCTGGGTCACAGAGTGAGACCCCATCTCAAAAAAAAAAAAGAAAGTATTAAAAAACAAATGTCCCAAAGAAGTAATTGTAAAAATAATGTCCTAATGTAGAGGATTTGAAAGAACTAGAAAACTGTAAAGAAAAGTAAAAAATTACCCATAAGATCCCCAAGAAAGATAAACCCTTTAATATTTTAGCATATCTTCTGCTATAACATTCTAGGTTTTCCAGATGTTTTTATAGGCAGGAACAAATGTGTTTTCACCAACTTATCTTTGATTCTCTTCTCTCTTTCTCAGTTATTTCCTTCCTTGCTTCTTTCCTCTCCATTCTTCCTGTCCCATATTTTCCTCCCCACCAATTTTGAGCACATCTGAATCTCCGATTTGACTATTTGAAGAACAATAAGAGGGGCAGGTTATTTTCTTTTCTATAGTTGTCCATGATGGCTAACTGAATATTTCCTTATCCTCTTACTGTCACCAAAGCCACTACAGAATGTCACTCCATTGAAAGTTCCAGGCACCTAGAACTTACCTAGCTGAATGGCTGATGTTTGCTTGCTCTCAAAAAACACTTCCCAAATCATGCAGACTTGGCCATTGCCATAACAGCACATCACCCGTAGCCCAACTGAGTGTTTTCTCTGCTATGGTTATTCTAGTTGAAAGTCCATGAGGTTCATTTAAATATTGAAAAGCCATGGGAATGACTGTGCCAAACAGTTGAAAAATTGGTCCCATATTTCTCTAAGACAAATATTTCAGAGCTGAGAGCACTAGGTTTTCTGGGCTGGAGATGAAATCCTGTATTTATCATGGCCATGAGTTCAGCAATGTGAGAAGGCAGCCTGTAGTATGGTCAGCTAATGGCTCTTCCTCAGGCAGCCTATCTCTAATCATAATTTCATCTTAGAATGACTTCCTCTGAACTGTGAGCTGAGATGCTGGAAACCTAAGTGAAACAGAAAGTCATATCACTTCTGTAGCTCAATGACATCACATATTACATTCAAGAATTAGACATAAATATGTTTTGAATGATTTGTTTCCTTATATTTTTGAAGTTCCACAATTTCAATCAATCAAGCATAGTGCATGGTGCACAGTATTGAGAAGACTTCTACCTAGAAAAAGTATTGTGATTGATTCATGATGCCTGTGTGAGGATGGGCTTGGTGGCTCTCCTGACACAAATTAGCCACCCCGGCCTGGGGTAATTAAAAACTGTGTGTGTGGAGCAGGTAATAAGGGCAATGAAATATGCAACAAATTAGTCTGGATAAAGCAAAATCACCTTCTTTTTATTTTTATTTTCCAAGACAGGGTCTCACTCTGTCACCCAGGCTGGAGTACAGAGGCTCAATCTTGGCTCACTACAACCTCTGCCTCATGGTTCAAGTGATTCTCATACCTCAGCTTCTGAAGTAGCTGGGACCACAGGCATGCACCACCATGCCTGGCTAATTTTTTCCTTCCTTCCTTCCTTCCTTCCTTGCTTTCTTCCTTCCTTCCTCCCTCCCTCCCTCCCTCCCTCCCTCCCTCTCCCTCTCTCTTTTTCTTTTCTTTTCTTTTTTTGTGCAGACTGGGTTTTACCACGTCAGCCAGGCAGGTCTCCAACTCCTGACGTCAAGTGATCTGTTTGCCTTGGCCTCCCAAAGTGCTGGGATTACAGGTGTGAGCCACCATACCCGGCTGAAAAATCACCTTCTATCAGATCTTTATGTCATTGTTTGATTGTCATATGATATAAAAATAAAACACAAATTAATTTCCTCAACAGGCAATAGCACTTAAAAATTCATAACTCAGAATTCTGTTCATAGTTTATGGTAAAGGACAATACATTTAAATCGGTTTCCTAAGAACTTGGGTTTCAATAATAGGAAATATCAGTGAAGTTGGGGTTCTTTTCCCGCTGGGTAATATGTGACAAGCATATATGTTTTTATTTATTATTTACACTAACGTTTTGAATGAAGGCAGAACATTTGCTTAACTAAATCCAAGAGTTTCCTTCATAAAATAAATGTAAAGAAAGCTTTAGCCTCAGGAATTTTCTAATAATGCTATCTGGAATTAGTGATACAGAGGAAACACACAAGGAAAGGTGTATTTGCTCTGTCTTAGTTTGGTTCCTGTGATCAAGCCTGCATTCTCTGCTAGTTGTTATTTGCTTTCTGTCCCAATGCCCAAGTGATGTGCCTGTTTCTCTGGGGAAGAGCCAAGAGGTTCTTTTGAATGAAAGATCCAAATAAACACAAGAACAATCTATGGAATGTTCTTTTCTCGTAACCAGGAAAGCACTATGGGGTGTACAGTTGTGAAGGCTGCAAAGGGTTCTTCAAGAGGACGATAAGGAAGGACCTCATCTACACATGTCGGGATAATAAAGATTGCCTCATTGACAAGCGTCAGCGCAACCGCTGCCAGTACTGTCGCTATCAGAAGTGCCTTGTCATGGGCATGAAGAGGGAAGGTGAGACACATTCAATTCCAATACACGTGTGTGGACAGAGGCATTTCCTAGGGCAAGGGGACATGCAACTGCAATACACGAGAAGTCGTGGTGCCCAAAGTCATCCTAATCTCCATCCACTTCAAACTTCTTCCCCACAGGGCTCTAAAGAGAAGTCTGAATTGGAGGTTAGGATGACTTTGGGTACCATGACGTCTCGTGTATTTCAATGTACCCTTGTCCTAGGAAATGTGTCTCTCCAGAGCAAAGAGGGCAAGAGGCATCTTTCTCCTCCACATTTACCCATCCTCTCCTGGAGCCCAGGTGGTGATCCCCAAACTGGACCTTCTCCCTTTTTCTTCCAATAGCCAGGCAGCAAGTCTTAGAGCCAAGGTTTCAGGTTCCTTATGCTCTGCTCTACCAATGGATTGTCAGACTGACCTTCAGGGTGGAGGTGACCTTTCTCCTCTAATCCTAGGTGTCTCTCTGGGGAAAACTGCAGGTTTGATTTCACTCACTGAGCTTTTTATACCTTAGTCTGCTATAAATTCTTTGACGCTGGTATATTCCATCATCTTTTGCATTACTGGTATTACACAGGTCTGACATACCTAGTCTTCCCATTCAGAGAGACAAACGCTGTGTGTTGAAACTGTTACATCTTTTAATTCCTACTGTGGTTTAGCTGGGTATTCTAGTGTCAGAGAAAAAACCTCTGAAGGTGCTTTCTGTTCCTTTAGAAGATGGAAAAGTCTTTCCGTTAAGTAACACAAATGAATTGAAGTGGGCAGTTAATTAACTAGCAAGCTCAAGCAGGGACATGGGGCTAGTGGTGAATCTTAATAGATTTTAGAGTAAGAAGGCCTTGCCTGTCTTTAGGAAGTAAGAACAAGGAGTTCAGTCGGACCCAGCAGGCTCCTCATTCTTGAGGAACTTCTTTTCTGTGAGAAGACGACATCTGACTGACAGGGTCAACGAAGAGGGGCTCTTTGTGTCCCTGCTAACAGGGAATGTCACTCACAAGAAAACAAATTCTGGGAATCTTAACATGTCGAGATGCTAGAGGTGGCCTTCCAGAGTCACCTAATCAACTGTAACCATCCTCCACATGAGGAAACAGGCTCAGAGAGGTGAAGGGAGTTTTCTGAGGTGCCAAAGGCGGACAACGAATTGACCCCAGGTCTCTGCCTCCCAGATTGGCACTGGTCTGTGTCTCCTTCCCTGCCAGGCTGTGAAGAAACTGAGGACGGCCCTCGCTGTGACATCTAAGAGCAACCTCAAAAGCAAGAGACCCAAATCTTAGCTCCTGATAATCTGCCCCACACCTTAACCTGTTCCTCACGCAGTCTTCCCCTTTCAGGAAATGACCACTTATTTTCCAGTTGCTCAGAACAAAAACCACTGACTCCCCTCTTTTTTCTTTTCTTTTTTTTTTGGAGATGGACTCTCTGTCACTAGGCTGTAGTGCAGTGGTGCGATCTTGGCAACCTGCACCCCACCGACTGTCTCCTGGGTTCAAGCAATTCTCTTGCCTCAGCCTCTGAGCTGGGATTACAGGCATGTGCCACCACTCCCGGCTAATTTTTGTAATTTTAGTAGAGATGAGGTTTCACCATGTTGGCCAGGATGGTCTCGATCTCCTGACCTCGTGATCCACCCACCATAATGTTAAAGCTAGAGCGGATATTTTCTATTCTCAAAGGTAACACATGCATTTCCTGAAAGAAGAATCAGAGGTTCGGAGAGCCTAGCGACCTGCACCAGCTCACACAGCAAGCAAATGGCAGACCCGATATAGGTCTGGGACTCTCTGATTCTTGGGCCACCTTGGGAATTCTGGAATGTCTATTTCCATGATTTCTGGTCATGTACATGCAGTTTCAAGACTGGAGAATGGATTACTTTGAGGCTGTTCCTGGGCAGCATTGGTATCCTTGTGAACCCTGTGTGGTCTTTATCAATAGAACTACCTCAGTACCTTGGAGCAGTACTGGGAGGTTACAGATGGGCCCAGGAGGAGCCATTGTGGGTGCTTGTGCTGGCTCCACTGTGGCCTACCATATGCCCTCAGATATGTTACTAGTTTCTCGGTGGCTCATAGTATGTCACAGTGTTATCGTGAGGATTAAATGAAATATAATCTGTCTAAAATGTTGAGCATAATTCCTGATGCAGAGAAAGAACTTCTTAAATGTTGGCTATTGTAATAAGTACAGAATAAACACATGTTGGATGAATGGTTAAAATCCTTTCCTAAGGCAGGAGTTTGGGACTATTTTTGATCATCCAGGCTTCCCTGGATGCACCCCGATGTGTGTTGTAACAGTAGCTTAGAATGTCAGACACGTAGAAGCTACCTGCCAGTAACAATATATGATTCCTTGTTTATGACAGGAAGATTTAAGCACAGAGAGGAAAAGTGAACAGCAAAGGGTATGCTCAATTAATGGCAAAACTGGAATTAGAATCTGATTCCATGACACCAAGGTTATTTTCTTTGAAGCTTGAAGGTTCTTTTCCTTGAGTGTTACAAGTCTGTAGAAGAAATTGATTGAGGACCACGAATGAAACGTAACTTAGTTTGTTTTCCCTCATCTTTTAAAGTTAAGACAAATAGAAGCTCATAACCTACCTTTAAAAAATAGAAGAAGCGTTCACTTTTCCCAGTAAATCCAACTATAATAAAAATACATGTTATAACAATCTACATGTTGTCAGTGAATGAAGGCTGACAAAGTGAACAGAAAGTAAAGATGAGACAGAAAGAGGAAGCACAACAGAAGAGAGAGCAAGAGGCCAAAGAGGGAGATGGAGAGATGAGCCCCAGGGGCTGAAAAGACACAAAGGGAAAGGGAAAATAATTATTTATATTGAGTTTTTGTAATTGCTTCATTCATCCCTACGATATTATCTCAGTTAGGTACTGAAGAGTACCAGCCTTACCTAAGTACCAGCCTTAACCATCTCAGCTAATCCCTGGTTCACAAATAAGGGTACTGGGTCTTACTCGGCTCAGTCATACGACCAGTGCCATTTAGTAGGGAAGGGATAGAGTTATATGGGAAAACGTTTTCTTTGACTCCAACGCACATGTTTTTTGCTCTTATTTTTCCTGTCTTCTCCTCGCTGTTCTTTCTCCCTTCTGCTTCCTCTTTTTCTCACCCCTGTTTCCTTGTCTCTTTCCCTTGTTCCTTTTCTCCTTTCTACCCTCCTTGCCTCTCTCTCAGTCACACAGTACCATTCACATCTTGAAGCTTTTTGGCATGTCTCCACTAAGCATTGGAGTCTACGTTGCGTTTTTGCAGTCATACCCTTCTCTGACCTACCTTGAAAGACTGATAGAGCTCGCATGACAAACTAGATGTCCGGCATTGTGGTTCCAGTCCATTCTGCAGCCTCTGTGGCTCGTTATCTCCTGAGAGAGTAGGAGGCACTCTTGCAAGTGGACTTCGGGGAGGAAGGGAGAGAGATCAGAAATAGGAGCTGCTAGTGGAGTAGCTGTCACTGAGCTTCAGGCTAGTCACCTGCTTAAAGGATAATTTTCTTGACTCTTGGGATGTAAAAAATGTGTTAATATTGAATTCTGTTTATTGCTGCTGTGACTAACATGGAAACTACAGCCTTCTAGATGACGGAAACTAACTCAGCAGAGACTTTTCTCCTGATGAAGGGCGTAGAACTGGAGGGGGCAGGGGTCTGCTTTCCAACCTAATGTATAGACATGGAGGCTTCTGAGAGTTGGGATGAACCTTGATGAAAACCCTAAGCTTTGGAGAGGCTAAGATAATTCCAACCTACACCTTTGCCTATGTACCCTCCCCCACCTCCAAAATCAGCCACAGATTCTGAAATGTCATCTAGGTGACATCCCTCCACCCCTTCACTTACTAAATACCCACAGCTGGCTCCCTGAAGATCTTCCCTGACAAGTCAGATCAGGTGATGTTGTGTTCAAGCTGGTGCACTAGGGGCAGACCTAATGGGACGTGAATGCCAAGGATGATGCATAGGATCTGACAGAGGGAGTTTTTAAAGTAATGTGCTTGCTACTTAACTGTTTCATGCTCACAGTTTTTTAGAGGCAGCAGGTAAAGGAAGAATGTGGGGATCTGCAGGGATAGCAAGGAGAGGGTGTCCCATTAAAAGAGAATATAGAATTAGAGTTTATTAAAGCTTAAGATGCATACTTCTTAGTGTGGTCACCATAATGCATTGGAAAGAATATGCACTAAAGAACCCCTCCTTCTGCATAGGCGTAAGCAAACAGCTTTGCTTTCCTTGTTTCATCTGTCAACATTACAACATTCCCAAATCAGGATCGTGATGATTCCCCTTCCACAGATGAGTAAGTTGAGGCTTAGGTGGGTAATATATTTTCCCATTGTTGTCGTGGGCATTATGGTAACCTCTGCATGTCCTGCTGCATGACAGCTGTGCAAGAAGAAAGACAGAGGAGCCGGGAGCGAGCTGAAAGTGAGGCAGAATGTGCCAGTAGTGGTCATGAAGACATGCCCGTGGAGAGGATTCTAGAAGCTGAACTAGCTGTTGAACCAAAGACAGAATCCTATGGTGACATGAACATGGAGAACTCGGTATGTGCTCTTAGATACACATGTGTGTTCCATTTCTTGGATGGGGCTGGAAATGGGAGAAAGGGGTGTATTCGAGTCCTGGGACCTGTCCTCTCAGTACTTTCTTCCTTTTTCAGACAAATGACCCTGTTACCAACATATGTCATGCAGCTGACAAGCAGCTTTTCACCCTCGTTGAATGGGCCAAGCGTATTCCCCACTTCTCTGACCTCACCTTGGAGGACCAGGTCATTCTGCTTCGGGCAGGTAAAGTATATTGGCTGCCATTCTCTCTGGGACAATTTTGAAATTGCTCTTGGGATCCTTAAGAAAGTAACCTGATGAAGCTGCAACATGTCCAAGCTATGTACCATGTTGATGTGACCTGATGAAGCTGCATCACGTCCAAGCTGTGTACTATGCTGATGATGAAATAACCCCATGCAGAGTTGTTCATTCCCCAATGAAGCATTGTTAAGGAAGGAGTGGGACTCTTTTCCCATGCAAATTTTACCATGGCTTTGTAATTTGCATACGTTTTCCAAAGACTGTTCAATCATTTTTATTAAGGATAATTTGAAGCAGCACCTCATTATTGTAATGCAATTGGCAAATATCTCATCCATTTCATAGGTGAGATAAAGAAGCCAAAGATGTTTGCTTAAGCGAGTACTAGATGAGCTCCATGGTCTTCCTATTTTAAGACTCTATGTGCTGTATTTTCTCTTGCCTCCTATTTCTGGGACACTTGCAGGCCGTTGACATACTCCATATCTCCTCTTTGTCACTGAGCCAGCAGGGAAATATTATGAAGATTGGCTGAGCATTGGGAACCAGTCCACTCATTCATCCCTGTTAGATAATGAGCACTCATTGATTGTCAGCTGAAAGCTACGTACTGTGTTGGGTGTTACTAGACAATGCCAAAGAAACAAAACTGGGTTGCCAGGTCCTGGGGACAGAGGCTGCAAGGTATATTAGCTTTGTCCACTATGGCAGCTAACATAGTGACTGTTATCTGCTAAATGTTCAATCCACATTGTTGACTGATTAAAAAAAAAAAAAAGGACCCTTGCCCTCAAGCTGTCATCCTGTGTTGCATCTGAGAGAGAGTAGGGGATGTGCAGAGCCGTAAGTCAGCAGACTCCAGTCTTATCCTTCGTTTCTTCACTAATTAGCTGTGTCCTCTTGAACTAATTCTTAACCTCCCTAGATTTTCCATTCTGCTTGTGTCATGTGGGATAATAGTACATGCCTTGGGTGATTAAAAAGAAAAAGAAAGAATGTGGTCTGTTTTCCCTCAAGACCTCCTCCTTATCCTTGCAGGGTGGAATGAATTGCTGATCGCCTCTTTCTCCCACCGCTCAGTTTCCGTGCAGGATGGCATCCTTCTGGCCACGGGTTTACATGTCCACCGGAGCAGTGCCCATAGTGCTGGGGTCGGCTCCATCTTTGACAGGTGTCTCTCTTCTGCCTTCAGTATTTGTGTGTATTATGTATGTGTATGTATACACATGTGTATATACATGAATTCTCATGTGGGCATGAACCTCTGGGTAGTGCTGGGATGGACGATGGGCAGCTCAGTTAGCTGCGCATGACGATGCAGAGACCACTTGGCACATGAAACTATAAACCTGGGGAATGAGGGAGAGATTAAAATAAAGGTTGAGATCACAATAAGATGGAACCAGTCAGAGGCCAGCACAGTTGCCAGGCAGGTAGAAGAACCTGTTATCCCAATGGGTTTTCCAAGAAGAGATTAGATCTTGATACCAGCTGGTAAGTTGTGGGTGGAGAGGGTGAACCGCTTATCCTAGGGGCCAGGGATGGGAAAGGGATCAGGATCTGTATGCAAGAGGACAGGCAAAATGGGCTGTTTATGTTGGGCTCTGGATGATCTCAGCAGGAGGCCTGCAGCAGGAGTGAACCCATCTTGGTCAGGCAGACATTCTGGGCCTTAAATGATACGAAAGGAAAATTAAGCCATCTGCCAAGGAGTCAAATAAAATGAGTAGTTAATGACTTGAGAGTGGGAGGATGGAGAACTGGTAAAGAGGAGAATTCAGTTGAAATTAATCTCTCTGTCCAATGCCAGGGCCCCGTGGCCCCTTTCCACCTCATGGTAAATGGTCTTTTTTTTTTTTTTTTTTTTTTAAATCATGTGCACATCCACTGAACTGTCTCTACTATTTCCCTGTGCTTTCCCACATGTTCCATGTAGAGTCCAACATGGCGTTTGGAATGACTCATCCCCCTTCATGGTGCCTGGACATTTCTACCAGTTCACTGACTGCTGCCCTCTGCTGTGCTTTTCTAGACACGCAATGCCCTTGGCTGGCTTTGCGTGTTGCATTTCTGATTTCCAAGACTTCCGTGCTGTCTTTCCTGTTCCCTGCTCGGAGTTCATTGCTGCCTTTTTGGAGCCCACTTGGACTTTGCTCGTAGCTGTTATATTCCCGGGCTTTGTGTTGCTGCTTGTTTTTATGTCTGTTTCTTTAGTTAAGCTGTAATCTTGCAATGGGGGGGTTGCATCTTTTTCATTTCTGTGTCCCTAGTACCTGGTACATCGTCTGGGAACAGAGTGGGTATATAAACATTTTGGTTGAATTCATTATATTGACTCTTGGCCTTTCTCATTACCTGCTCCTTTCCTCTTAACAGAGTTCTAACTGAGCTGGTTTCCAAAATGAAAGACATGCAGATGGACAAGTCGGAGCTGGGGTGCCTGCGAGCCATTGTGCTCTTCAACCCAGGTAACCACCCTCGGACCCCAGGGACTGTGTGTGCTCAGCCCTTCTGTGGCCAGCCTCCACTGCTCCCATGTTGTTGGTCCTCCAGCTCAGCTGAGACAGAGACGGCAGAGCCAGGGATCCAGGAGAACTCACAGTGTCAGCTACAGCACTGTTTTGAATGGGCATGGCAGGCACATGTCTGGGGCAAGTGGGGAAGATGAAAAATGACAGTGGCCCAGGGTGGCAGTGAAGGGGGTGGTAAAAAGCGGTCAGATTCTGGATCTATTTCTAGGTAAAGCCACTGTGATTTGCCGATGGATTGAATATAGGATGTGAAAGAAAGAAAGGGGTTAAATATGACTCCTCCCCCTTTTTTTTTTAAGTTTTGTTTTCCTGAACAATGAGAAAAATGAAGTTCTTATTCACTGAGGTAGAGAAAACTCCATGAGGAGCAGGTTCTGAGAGTAGGTGGGTAGGAATCAGGATCTTGTCTTTGGACATTAAAATAGGAGATGGGTAAGTAGATACCCAAGAGTGGCTGCCCAGAAAGCTCATATGAGTGTGGACCTCACGGGAGAAGCCAGGACCAGAGACGTGCATCTGAGAGCTGGCAGCCTCTGCCTGCGTAAGGCCATGACACTGGGGTGAGATCATCTGGGGAGACAGAGCAGAGAAGAGGGCTGGGGACTGAGCCCTAGGGCATGCCAACATTTAGAGGTCAGGGAGAAAAGGAAGAGCCAGCAAAGGAACCTGAGAAGGGGCAGGCAGTGAGACAGGGAGAGAATCAGAAGGGTGGTGTCCTGGAGACTCAGGGAAAATAGTCTTTCAAGAAGGAGTTGATTAGCTCCAGCAAAAGCAGCTGTGGTCAAGAAAGATGAACCTTCAGAATGAGGAGTCACTCGTGCAGAGGCTTTACCTCCAGAATTACGCAGTTAGTTCACTGATGCAGGACATGTGCCAGTTCAGCTTTTGTGCCTCATCTTATCATTCAGTTCATGCTTAGCACATAGTAGACACTCAGGAAGTGTGTGCAGGTCATATTTCGAGAATGGCCTGGATAAAGTAAAGCTCTCCTCTTTAGAGTCAGTGGTGGGTACATCTGCCTATTAATGGCATTTAAAATCTTTGCCCCCAAGAGTTTGTTGGGTAAATCGGGCACAGAAAGAAGAGCAAGGGGGCAGGAATGACCAGCTTTGTTTATTTCACACTTGTTTTCTTCCAGGGTGTCTCTAGTAACTCTGGGGAGGGTGGCCAGAGGGAACGGGGACAGCCTCTGCTGGAGGGTGTGTAACCAAAGGCTGAATCAGTCATCTCTTTTAGATGCCAAGGGCCTCTCCAACCCCTCTGAGGTGGAGACTCTGCGAGAGAAGGTTTATGCCACCCTCGAGGCCTACACCAAGCAGAAGTATCCGGAACAGCCAGGCAGGTGAGTGTGCTGGCAGAATGATAGTCACAGCTGCAACGACTCCACCGTTCATCTCCTGAGCTCCTAATGTGCAGCAGGCACTGTTTAGGTGTTTTCAATGTTATTTAATCTTCATAACAAGCTGAAAGCGACAAAAATGTTAACTCCACAGGGCTAGCGGCCTTGTCTGTGTTGCTCCCCATTCACTCCTCTAGCCTCAACACGTAAAGCAGTGCCTGACACATAGTGCACATCTTTAAATGGAGGATGAATAGCAAACAAATGAATAAATGTGGGAATTATTATCTCCAATTTCTATCAAGAAACAGAACCTCAGAAAAGTTAAGTGACTTGCTGAAGACCATAATGCCAGCACGTGGTGGAGGCGAGATGGGACCCACTGGGTGTGATTTCGCAGAGCCTGTGTTCCCGGTGTGACTGCATTACTTTCTGTCTGCCCCCATAGAAACTCCCACGCAGTACAAAGTACAGGCTTTGGTGGCCAGAAGATGTGGCTGCGGGTCCCCAGGTGCCATGTGTGTGGCATCTGGCAAGGTGCTGGGTCTGAGTCTAGGCTCCTCATTGGAAAGAAGGATATTGGTCTAGCAGATCTCTGAGGCCATCTAGCAATATAGGTATTTCTGAGTTATTAAAAAATATTCTCAAAAGTTTCTTCCAAAGGACAGTTAAGCAAAAGAGTTTTCCCTCTCTGCTAATGCCAGCTAAAATGAGAAAATATGATCCTCAAATCTCATAGAAAACTGGTAATGAGACTGAAAAGGCAGTCTTAAAGACAATTTTGTTTGAGTGATTAATTTTACATGCTCCCAATGCTCACTAATGATTTATATTCCTCCTTGAAGTCTAATATCTACTTAGATGTTTATCCTGGATCATAAGCCAACATCTAGCAATTGTCCAGAAGAGGTTGAGCTGTGTTTTTTGTTGGAGGCTGTGGATGAATTCGAGTAGGTGGGTTTTGGCCCTTTGGTGCAATGAATAGGCAGGGCCTAGTATATTAGTAAGATTAAGCTGTAATAATAGACCCACCAAATGCCAGCAGTTTAACACAAACGTCTATTCCTTGCTCAGAAATCTGGGTGGGCAGTCAGTTCAGAGAGGTGGCTGTCTTGCATGCTGTCACTCAGGGATCAAAGCTCCTTTTTCTTGTGTCTCCACCATGACCCAGAGCCATACTGTGTTTTGCATCCAGATGAAGGAAGGGGGAAGAGGTGGAGGAGTGGAGAGGCCAGGCCATATGTGTCAGACCTGGGACTTAGAGGGCCCTCATCTTTTCACTCACTTGCTTTGGCTGACACCAAGTCATGTGGCTCAGCTGGCCACAAAGGAGGCTGGAGAATGTATCCTGCTGTATGCCAAGGAAGAGAAGAAAAGACTGGTATTTGGTGAACCTGGCACTTCATTATAGATGAGATTGAGAGAGCCCTGGCCAAGGGGTCAGGACCTGGCTGCCAGCATTAGCTTGGCCTCTGTTAGGTGTGAGCCCTAGGCAAGTCATAGTAACTGAAGCCCTGAGTTGGATACTTTCTATCAAATCTTTCATTTTTGAACACGTATTTGCGTTCAGGGCATTAGAAATAATAAGTGTCATACCTGTCATTTTCCTGAAACTGGCTCTATGTCTTGCTGTTTCTCTTAAAAAACAAACAAAAAAACTCCAACTTACTTTTTTCCTAATTATAAAAGCAATGCATACTTTGGCTACAAAAAAATAGAAAAATATTTTGAAAAAATGCATGGTGGCTCACGCCTGTAATCCCAGCACCTTGGGAGGCTGAGGTGGGCGGATCACCTGAGGTCAAGAGTTGGAGACCAGCCTGACCAACATGGAGAAACACTGTCTCTACTAATAATACAACACTTACCGGGGCGTGGTGGTGCATGCCTGTAATCCCAGCTACTCAGGAGGCTGAAGCATGAGAATTGCTTGACCCCGGGAGGTGGAGATTGTGGTGAGCTGACATTGCACCATTGCACTCCAGCCTGGGCAGCAAGAGTAAAACTCTGCCCCCCGCCCCCCAAAAAAAGTAGGTAATAAGAACTTATTGGAAATATTTTGGTATATTTCCTTCCAGTATCCTCGTGTGTCTATTATGTATTATGTGTATCCTCATGTATCTATTATGTATTACGTGTATTGTGTATGCATTTCTAGATATGAAATTATACAGTTTGGTGTATTATTTTCTTCCCTTAGCCATTCTAGGAATTTTATTCAATTATTGACAACTACAAATTATCATTTCCAATGGTTTTGTAGTATTTTGCAATGTGAACATATCCTAATATATTTAGTCATTGCCCTGTGATGGACATTGGGTTGTTTCCAGTGCATATCACTGTGAAAGCTTTGGAACTTGACTCTTCTGCTGGACAAGGGCTGGCAGGAGCCTAGGCTGCCTCCACACACTGGGGAGAGAGGCCAACACTTGTTGCCAGGACTAGGGCAGAGCCTGGAACTGCAGAGAGGTGGCAGAGGATAGGTCCCCTACATGTCTCCTGGGTTCGTCCAGCACAGCTTGGACTGAGGGTGACTGCCCTGATTAAGTGTTCGTAGTTGGCTCAGCAGGTACAACAGGGGTGTCACTGGCTAGGTAGGTGAGTGTGCTGAGGGCTGGTCACCTCAGTTCTGCAGAGTGCGGTTGAAGGGGATCCTGGCACAGCCACGTGGAGGTGGATTTCTCAGTGGTAGAGTGCTGCCACTCTGTGGAGATGTCTCAGAAGTGCATGTCACAGGGGCTGGTTTCTGCTTTTCTCCGGTCAGAAAGCAGAGATCAAAAGTCAGGTCACAGAACTCACACACACACGCTCTTGCACACACAGCAGGCGCCTCCAAAGGCATAAATCTCCCTTGTTGCTAGGGGGTGAGGAATGCGTTGGCAGTACCATGGCTGTGACATTCATGGGTGTGTTTATTTCTATTAGCTTTGAACTCAGTTCCTAAATCCAGGTCACACAACAGAGAGCAGTATGATGGCATACTTAGCATTTTGAATATTGTAAAATCTTGGCCTCTTTAGAGTTAAAAAAAACCATTTTTAGGGTTAATCTTGGTCTAACTTTGCACTTATAGAGAAGCCGTTTCCTTTGCCTATTTCCATAAAGCTTACCGGCAGAGGTATGGCTGTGAGTTCAGCCTCCTTATTCTCTAACTGCCTCTTTTCTGAATGGTGATGCCACTCAAATGCTTTCAGGGACTTTACTGCTGGAGGCTTTTGCAGTAATGTGTGGCATTGGCATAGACCTTTAACTTTTCCACGTAGAGAAGCAATTTCTACTTTTTTAAAGATGGTGCCGCTTTATTTTTCTTGTATCGATACATTTCTTTAAAATGTCATATGGCATGAGTATAGAAATATGCACATTTTCAAGCAACATTGAACTTCCAGTTTGTGACTTTTTCATGAAATCACATTGTGACACTCAGTCAAGATTCAGCTGGAACCAGAAATCTCTGACTTAGGGCTACAGTGGCTAATGTGATTTTGGTCCTTGAACTTTTTATTGTAAGTTGTGAGTAGAGTGCCTTCATATGTAATAGCACGAATAACGTTAAAAGTGAGCTGGCATTGCACTGTGCACAGAGGGCCACATAGGCAGAGTGAAAAATGTCACAGAGAGAGGTGCCTGAAAGTACATGAGATGGGAGATGAATTTCTTCACACACTGGTCTTTCTCCCTGTAGTGAATCTTACAACAAATGTCCTCACTTACAGAAAAATGTATGTGAGGGTGTGTATGAGTGAACGTGTGAGGGTGTGTGCATGTTGTAGAACATGTTAGAGTGTGAGTGTTGAGTGTGTGTCTGCATGTATGTATCAGTGGATACATGCATACGTGTGAGCATGAGTGTGCACGTGTATGTGTGGGAGACCACATGCATGAGATATGTGAGAATGCGTGTGTGCACGTGTATGTATATTGTGTGTAATGTGCATGACTATAGTGCGAGAGCATGAGTGTGTGAATGTGCCTGCAAACATGTGAAGTATGTGTGAAGGTGCGTGTGCGTGAGAGTGTGAAGGTGTGTGTGCATGCACATGTGAGGTCATGTGAAAGTGCGTATGAGTGGGCATGTATGTGTGAGGGTGTGTGTGCAAGTGCATGTGTGTGAGGGAATGTGAGAGCATAAGAGAGTGTGAGTATGCATGTGTGAGTGGTGAAGATGTGTGTGAGGGCACATGGGTGTGAAGCAGGTGCGAGTGTGTATGAGAATGTGTGGGTCAGTGTGTATGCATGCATTCATGTATGTATCCTCTCCCCAAACAGATCATAGGCTTCTCAGAGGCAGAGACCATTATTTTCTATCTCCTGTTTTCCTAATTTAAGGGTAAGCACAGACCAAGAAGTTGACCATAAAAATTGGTAACAATTGGCTGGGTGCGGTGGTTCATGCCTGTAATCCTAGTATTTTGGGAGGCTGACGCAGGTGGATCACCTGAGGTCAGGAGTTCGAGACCAGCCTGGCCAACATGGTGAAACCTCATCTCTACTAAAAATACAAAAATTTAGCTGGGTGTGGTGGTGGGCACCTGTAATCCCAGCTACTCGGGAGGCTGAGTCAGGAGAATCACTTGAACCCGGGAGGCAGAGGTTGCAGTGAACCAAGATTGCGCCATTGCACTCCAGCCTGGACAAGAGCGAAACTCTGTCTCAAAAAAAAAAAAAAGTTAACAATTGGTTACAAATTGGCAACAAAAATTTGGTGACTGTGAGCCGCAAGGCATATGCCTGTAGTCCCACCTACTTGAGAGGCAGAGGTGAGAGGATTGCTTGAGCCTAGCTACTCAGGTCCAGCCTGAGCAATGTGGCAAGACCCCATTCTTAAAAATTTTTTTGTGGGGGTGGGTAACTAAAGCAAATCGAAGGCATGGTGGCTAAAGTGGGGTTCTCAAACGCTCATCTAACGGTGACAGCTGCCACGGATTCAGCACATTTGGTGCCTCACGTCTGCTCTAAGTGCTTCAGCAGATCTGTGCAGATACCCGAGGCACACAGAGAATGTGATGAGCCAGTAAGGCTGGCAACGTGAGTAGACACAGCCATCCAGTTCTTCCTTTTCCCCACCGTGAATGAGGGGAGCTGAGGGCAATCCTGGGACATGGCTACAGAATGCAAGATTCTTGAAGGGTCATGTGCTCCAGCTTCTGCCTTTAAGGCTGATGAGCTCTCTAGCCTGTTTCTGAAGCTCTCTAGGTTTAGAGATTCTGTGACTCTCTGGTCTCCCCTTCCAGCTCTTCTATCATAGATTGGTCAAGAAGACCAAACGGACAGTCTCCCACCAGCAGGTGCAGGTGTGCGGTGCATGCCAGTCCGTGTTCCTGATGCCTCTTGGCTTCCCTGCAGGTTTGCCAAGCTGCTGCTGCGCCTCCCAGCTCTGCGCTCCATTGGCTTGAAATGCCTGGAGCACCTCTTCTTTTTCAAGCTCATCGGGGACACCCCCATTGACACCTTCCTCATGGAGATGTTGGAGACCCCGCTGCAGATCACCTGAACCCCAGCAGCCACCGCCTCCCCACCCAGGATGAACCCTGGGCAGGAGTGTGTGGACCCCCACCCCGCACTTTCCTCCACCTCCCACCCTGACCCCCTTCCTGTCCCCAAAATGTGATGCTTATAATAAAGAAAACCTTTCTACACATGAGACTTTTATAGGTGGACTTTTGAATAGATGTTAAAGGTAATACTTGTTGCTGTCTACAGGGCTGGGGGACTTTCTGGAAGTTCTTGGGAAAACTAACCAAGCCTCTGTACATACAATTGGTTTAAATTATTTTTTCACTTGCCCTGGAAAGCAAACAAATGAGTAATAAAATAATATATATGAAATTGGCACTGCTGGAGCATGGGGTGTGTTATTGTGCTACAGGGAAGTTGTCTCAGACATGGAGAAGGGGTATCAGAGGCTGGGGCTTGGGGCTGGGGCTGGGGTCCTGGGAGTGTAAGTCACAGAGCACAATGCCTGTGTCTCAGCTGGGATTCACTGCACAGCCAGCTTCGCCCCAGGGAAGATTCCGGGGAGACTGGGAAGAGACTGTCTTTAAAAATAAACTTTTTGTTTGTTTGTTTTCCTCCTAAGAATAATGAGCAGAAAGAGACTTATTTTAATGGGAGGCGATTGAGTATAAGGCCAAAGGAGAGATGTTCTCTGTCCTGGGAGCTGGTGGAAGATCTCAGGTTCTGGGAGTTGGTAACAAAGGAATAGATTTTTCTATTATATCATGAGCCAGCAACAACAGTGAAAAGACTAGAGTACACCTAGTTTATTTTCCAATCTTATCTAACCCTATGCAGCCTGTTCTTAAAAGGGAAAGAGAGAAAACTTCTCCCACCTTCCAGCCTAGGATCTCCAGATTTACCTGGTTCTTGAATCCCAACTGCTTGCTGGACAATGAGCTCTTGGAAGGTGTGGACTATGACACCACGGACAGCCCATATAGCTCACTGTCTTCAACTCACATTCCTGCCACCTGCAGGAATAGGGCTTAACAGATACACACATCCATGTATGCTGGGAATTACATGGTACCTCCTAGGGTTGTAAATGTGCGGGATGAACAACTGCACTTAGGAGCCCCGCTTTACCTTTTCCATACCACAAGCCCCTGACTCAGGGCCTGGTAAACAAAGCACACAGTGATCTGTGTTGTTGAATTGGGTTCCACACAACTAGAAAGAATTCCCTAAATGATAATGTGGATGACATTTGTCTCATTCCCCATCAATAACTTGTCCCCTCAAAATCCCCAGGTTAACGCTGCAGTCAAAGTACATTTTACAATTGTATGATTAATGATCACGCAATTGTAAAAAACCTAAAATTGCTTTACTGCTAAGAAAAATTTAGTGATCTCTTACCCTTGGACATTAAGCAATGGAAGGAAAATCTTAATTCTGCTGTTTTTTTCCTTGTGTATTTGTATTTACTGTGAACTATGATGAAAATGATTGGAGATGGGTGTTAAAATTTAATTGTATCCTCCTTGATCTCTTTCTTCTGCCAGCATAATTCACTGGACACATTCAACTGCCTTACAGGTAACCAAATGCCTTCCAGGAAAATTCACTGTCCTCCGCCACTGGTGGTCACCTGAGTCCCATTCCAATTTTTTTTCTTTTTGAGATAGAATTTTGCTCTGTTGCCCAGGCTGGAGTACGGGGATGGGATCCTGGCTCACAGCAACCTCTGCTTCCCAGATCTGAGCAATTCTCCTGCCTCAGCCTCCTGAGTAGCTGGGACTACAGGTGTGTACCACCATGCCCAGCTAATTGTTCTGTTTTTAGTAGAGAGAGGGTTTCACCGTGTTGGCCATGCTGGTCTCAACCTCCTGACCTCAAGTCATCTGCCCACCTTGGCCTCCCAAAGAGCTGAGATTACAACCATGAGCCACTGCGCCTGGCCCCCATTCCACTCTTTGATCCCTCTTCCAGCAAACCTTAGCTCTTGCCTGCAGCAAAACAGACTCATCAGGGCCCAGCAGGCTGCTGCACATCCATCAAGTGCGGTGTCTCCTGAGCTGCTGCTGAAGAACGTCACTGAGCCTGCACAGAAGCTCGGCAGGAGCCCGGCTGTCTTTGTTGCATGGGGTGGTCCCATGAGATTCAGGGCCCCAAAGGCCACATCCTTCCTGAACTGGTCCTCCTTATACCCTAGCAAGAGCAGCTGAGTGGGTGCTCAGCCCCACCTGGACTGAGGCTCACCTTCCCGAAGGCCTGGCTCCACAGAAGCCATGACAAACTTCTGGGGCCCACATCTCTGAAGAGTGAGACCTTTCCTCATTCCGCATGCTTCACCTACAAGCGGAATCAGCTGTGTGAGGGGATAGCGTGGTCGACACTGACTAATGTTTTTGGAGTCCCATATACTATACTACGTAGCCCGACTTAAAACAGAGGAATGTAGCCTTGTTTTCCACAAGTTCTCATAGAGCTTGAGCTCATGGCTCTGGGGTGAAAAGCTTGTCACTCTGGACTTAGGCAGCCGGAGCTTGGCTCCTGGCTCTGCCAGCTGTAGTCTTGGATTTAGGGAAAGTTACTTACCCTCCCTGCCTCTCATTTCCTTACCTTATTTGTAAAGGTCAGATAACAATACCCACCTTATAAGGATAAAAAGATGAAAGATGCATAAAGCCTAGTGTGAGAGCACGTACATAAGACATACTTGGGTTTTGAGTCCTGACTTTGTCATTCCTGATGGACTTAAACCTCACTGAGCCTCAGTTACGAAATCTGAGAAATGGGATTCTTGCGAGGATTACATAAGCTAATGCTCAGTCCTGTGACTGGCGTGGAAGATGGGCAAAAATATTAATTTATTTTCTGTTGAAGAGTGAGATTGCAATTAAAACTTAATCTGGGAGTTTCGAGGAGATTGCTAGAACATTCTATTCCATGGCCGGCTTGGATCATCCAACGTAGTGTAAAAGGGATCAACCATTTCTAGTTTCTAGTTCTGGTTTAACACTTTTATTCTAGGTCACATCTTCATCAGGCACATGGGAATGAACCACCCCATTTTCCTAACAAACAGTGCTGCTAACAGGGAGGCCTGTGTGAGCCTCAGGGGCCACACAAGTGCAGGGCGCTAGTGACTGTGGAGGCTGCCTATGAGTCAGATCGGAGGAAATGCAGGCAGGGAGGTGCCGTGGTTACAAACACGGGCTCAGAGTCAGCCCAGCCGGCCTCAATTAAAATCCCATCTGACCACTGAGTAACCCTGGGAAAGTGATTTAACCTGTTAGACCTTCGTTTTCTACTTTGTAAACTGTGAAAAATATAGTACCTCTCCACAGGAGCCTGTTGAGAGAAGCAGATGAAGTGATCTGTAAACCGGACATAGGGCTACGTCTAGCACGTGGTGAGCTCTCAATTAATTTTAGTACACCATTATTATGAGTATTATTACTCATCCGAGTATCTTCTACGGGATTCCTGCTCTGGAAAGAGGTCTAGACTCCATGGAAAAGCCCCGCTCTACACCAAACTCCTCTCCACACCCTATCTAACCTGACAGCAATGCGCACCTTAGCACCCATCCACCACGCCGACAACTCACCCCTGCAGTGTGGGCCCGCCCTTCCTCACATGCTTGGTGTGAAAGTAAGTGAGATAATTTAATGACGGCACTTTGTACGCTACTAAAGTGTGAAAAAGATGTCATCTGCACAGTAAGCATTTCTCGGCCTTGGCCGTTTCTTTTCATATTCTTCAGTGACATCCACCAAATATTTGTTTATAATTTTATACTGCTTTCTTGCTCAAAGACTTTCTGTGAAATCAACCAAATATCTGTTTATAATTGTATACTGCTTTTTTGCTCAAAAACTTTAAATGACTTGCTTCAGTCTTTATTAAGCAGTCTCAGGCTGGGCGCAATGGCTCATGCCCCTAATCCTGTCACTTTGGGAGGCTAAGGCAGGTGGATCATGAGGTCAGGAGTTCGAGACCAACCTGGCCAACATGGTGAAACCCTGTCTCTACTAAAAATATAAAAATTAGCTGGGTGTGGTGGCGGGCACCTGTAATCCCAGCTACTTGGGAGGCTGAGGCAGGAGAATCACTTGAACCTGGGAGGCAGAGGTTGCAGTGAGCTGAAATCACACCATTGCATTCCAGCCTGGGTGACAAAAGTGAAACTTGGTCTCAAAAAAAAAAAAGTTTCACCAGGGTGCAAGCGTGTCCCTCCCCACTCCCAGGGACATTTGGCAATATCTGAAGACATTTGTCATGACGAGGGGAGTTCTGCTGGGTGGAGGCCGGGGATGCTATTAAACATCTATAATACACAGGATGGACCACAGCAAAGAATTTTCTGCCCCCAAATCAAAAGTACTTAGATTGCGAAACTGCTACAAAGCATCACTAAGGAAATAAAATACCAAACAGTATTTTCCTATTGTTTTTTAATTTTGGCTAAAGCCCCAAGGTGAGGCCACGAGGTCCTCTCATGTTCTAAAGACTTATAAAGGTAGATGAGCTGGTTCTGTGACTTACTCCTCTTCTTGAGCCTATATTAGTAGCAGATTGGAATTTAAGGAGAGAAGTCCTTAGAATAAGGAGTACTTGGGGAGTTGAGTCGTGACTTTACTTACCCTACCCCTTCAGGGTAGAGTACCACGAGAGGGAGGGGTCCCTATCCCCGTGGCAAATGAAGGGAGCAGAAAAGAGCCTCTCATTGAGTGGGTGTGGGCACCTACATAATGGGGAGGCTGGTGCCTGGCATCCTGGCTCATGCTTGCCCAGCAGCAGAAACCCACTGCCCCACCTTGCTGCAGAGGGTGGGGAGGGAGTGCTGGGAAGGGCCTGGGCTACCGAGGGAACAAGATGGATGTCTTTTTTGACAGAGACCTCTGAGGACAGGGGCCCATTGTGAAGGTGTAAGTGGGGAAGAAAAGGGAGAGAACTGCATCGCACTGCCCTCCTCCTTGTACTTGGTTTGCCCCAGATATGGCATTTTCTGTGAGCCAAATGAGTTCCCTGGAAAAAAAGCTGTGTTTGGAACATCCTGAAGGTGCCAAGCCAAGAGAGTGGCCTCTCAAGGCAAGGGGACCCCCGCAGTAAGAGGCTGTGGGTTGAACTGCTGTGGGCAGGAACTAGGGTCAAGCAGAGCATTCGCTGCCCATAGCTGCTACCGTGCAGCACAGAGTCCCCATGGGCCCTCCTGAAGGCTCACCATAGGCACTCAGAAGAGCCACCTGTTGGTTGTTGCCACATGGAAGGCATCAGCAGCACCACGCTCTTAAGAGCACTTCTCTCTCTTCTCATCCTTCTTCCAGGGCCCATTTCCCTGGTAGAGAGAGAAGGAAGACCCCAAAAAGGAATTAGAGGGAAGAAGGTAGAGGCAGAGAGAAAGAATTGATCAGTAAGTTTGTGTTAGCTCAGACTTTGTAACTACCGAAGTGAGATATTCTGGGCTTTGCCTGAGTACTGTTAATAGGCAAGGAGTGGGAATAGCACAGAGCTGGTTTGAAGTCTGGCTGGAAGAGAATAAAGCTTTTCTGTTTGTATTCATTGATTGTAGAGGCTTGGCGATACCAGCTGCACTAGTAAAAACCTGGGCCCCAGGCATGCACCAGCTTGGCTTTGCCTTCTTTGGTTACCAGTCTCTCAGACTTAGCAACATCGTTTTCACTTCTGCCCCTGGAATAGCCTAGATGGCCTGTCCCAGCCCATCTGCCCAAAGTATCAGCTGTTATGATTTAGTTCTGCCTCTGAGATAAGCCACAGCTTTTTGGCAGGGCAATCAAGGCTGTCCGTGGCTAGGCCCAGAGTAAAAGTTCCCAGCTCTCTCCTTCTGTACCTTGCACACACCTTCAGCTGATTTAGCTATTTCTTCAACGATCTGATGTCTATGTCTTTGCTCAGACATTCGTCTGTGCCTGGCATGACTCCTTCACCAGCTATAGCTACCCGAGTCCTACTCATCCTTTAAGACCAGCTCTAGGGCCACATCTATGTGAAGCTTTTCCTGATCTCTCCATCTTTGTAACATTATCATTATTCTGTGTCTCCACTAGAAACTGTTCAGCACTGCACATTGCGTTATTGACTGGTTGTATATACTATTGACTTGACTTGTAAACTCCTTGAGAGCAGATCATGTCTGATTCGACTGCATATTCACAACGTCTCTGAACAGAGTGCCCAGCCCAAAGTTGGCATTTAATACATGTCAGTGCAATTGGCACCTCTGGTTTCATTCCTAGTAGATGGCAGCCCATTGAAAGTAGTGTGTCCCCACAGTAAGCCCCGGAGCCCACTGGAGCCCTGAGCCCAAAAATCAGTCCTGTGTAGGATGTTGAGAGAAAGTATGAGATCTCCACTGCCTGCCAAGTTACTTTTCCTGGGCACAGCAGGCAGTGGCCCAAGAACTTGAGGCATATTCTTTGCCTTCAGGGAACTTACAATGGAGAAAAGCAGAAAGCACAAGGACCACTGTATCCTAAGAAACAATGTATCTACAGCACTTTGAAGTTCACAAAACACACGGGATGGTCTGGGATGGTAAGGTGGCCTCGGAGAAGTAGGTAGAGGAGCTGCTGAGGTCTCCATGTTAAAGATGAGAAACTGGGACTGTAGAGTCAACGACTTGTCTTGGGACACACATGGTGGTCAGCATTCAGCTACTGTCACGGCAGATGCAGAGCCCCTGCCACTCAGCTCCAAGACCTCTAGACCTATCTCCTCAGTTACCTTTTTTTTTTTTTTAAGATGGAGTCTCACTCTGTAGCCCAGGCTGGACTGCAGTGGCACGATCTTGGCTCACGGCAACCTCCACCTCCTGGGTTCAAGCAATTCTCCTGCCTTAGCCTCCTGAGTCGCTGGGATTACAGGTGCACACCATCACTCATGCCCAGTATTTTCAGTAAAGACAAGGTTTCACCATGTTGGGCAGGCTGGTCTTGAACTCCTGCCTCAGTCTCCCAAACTGCTGGGATTATAGGCGTGAGCCACCACACCCAGCCCTCAGGGAACCTTTTATATTCTGTGCCCATGAAATATTTGTAGGTTGAGAGATTGGTATATATGAAGAACAAATATAAAATAATAAGGGATGGTATTTTTTAATAAATGTGGAACTTGGATAAACAAACCAACATTTAGCTAACATTTCCTTTGAGAGTTTTCTTCAAGGATATTTTCCTTGGATAGTTCCCTTTTACATTTGTCTTTAGAGCCGGTTTAAGGCCACCTAAGATACATGATCTCATGAGTCTATACTAAGGACTTATTAAATAACAACGACTTCAACCACTCTCACGGCCCAGGTTCATGCAGCATGCCCATCAATCCGGAACCCAGCATACACCAGGCCCCAGGCTGGCACATTCGTATTTCCAGCTTTATTTCCTGCATTGTTCAAGAGATTTGGAGCCGAATGGCATTTGATTATTTCTAAAAACCAAATCTACCCTCTGTGTATGACAATTTGCCACCACTTCTGCAATTCAAAAAATCTGACTCAGGCTCTGGAAGAGCTGGGTCTTGGAGCCAAACGATCTCAAGGCTTCAGGCAATAAATCAACAATTCCTTTCCACCAGGAGAAGGCTTGGGGCGGCAGTTACAAGATTAATTAAGGCGTTACTGGGAGGGGCTAAGTGAGGAGTGGAATGGAAAGCACAAACCCCTTTTTTCCGAAGGCAGGCAGGGAAGACAGATAGGATAAGAGGTGTTCGTTGGGAAGAGAACTGGAGACCCAAACTCTTTCCCAGCCGGGGAAGAGCAGAAAATTCCATGGAAATATCTCCCGCGACACTGCTGGCGCACACAACCATCTCTGACCACAGACCACAGAGGAACTGGCCCGGCCCAGCCTCCCGGGCATCTCGGATTGTGCAGCTGCGAGGGATGCTTGCAACCCGCCCCTCCCGGGCTGCACACTTTGTGCGGGAAGATTGTTAGGCCTGGGCGCCCTCTGCTGCCCGCTCAGGGCATCACAATTCCGGGAAAGCAGCTTCCAGGAGGCCTGAGAGGGAAGGGATTTTAAAAATTGAAAACAAAAATAATAGTTTGGGAAATGAACCTCAAATAGACTCAGAGGAAAGGGTACCCTTAGCCAGATGCTCACTCACTCAGTGGAGTGTTTGCATCAGACTCTGGGGAAATGGGCTCAGAAGAGGAATCTCAAGGGGGAATGATTGGAGCATCCCACAGAGAATGCATGGAAAGGGATCAGGTTCAAGCTGGGAAGGAACAACCTCCTACTCACTTGTCAGCCACTCCTCTAGCTAAAGGGGACATAGATCTATAACTGCCCATTCACCAGCATCACATACAAAGCTGAAGGCTAATGCCACATCAGGACTGGTTCTTCAAAGGGGATTACTGCTCCATTCAACAATAGTGTTCCCACAGCAACATGGCAGACCTGTTTCCCAGAGGTAGAATTTGGGATGTTTGAGGCTTCCTAAATGTGAGTTTTTAATGGGACGGTGTTTTAGGGAAATTTTCTGTTGTTCTTTTCCTGGTTGTTGTACAGAGTACAAAAGTGCCAGATCACCCTTCCCAAATTTACAGAGCCAGATGTGGGCATTCACAGAAAGCTGATCTTGCTCCCCTTAGGAGGAGCAATGCTGATGGCAGATGGCCTGGTGGAAGGAGCAAGGGACAAAGATTTAGAGGGCCTGTGGTCCTCTTCTGATCATGCAGCAGGTGAGCTGTCTGACCTGGGCAGGTCCCCAGCCCTCTCAGGCCTTCAGCTTTCTCTTCAGTAAAATCAAAGACTCTAACGAGATAATCTCTCCTCTTTGTATCAATAATGTCTTTTAGAGATGGATTGACATTCTACTCCATGACCTTACATGAAAGCAGGGATCACCCTGAGCTCTGGGCACTGATTTCAGAGAGAATCTATTCCTTAGAAAGTCCAGAATCTGAAGGATAAAATGCACAGATTAAAAAATTATCAAATTATGAATTGAGCACCTGCTGTGATTTCATTGCTCTGTTAAAGGATAGATTTATAAGCCTGGGAGAGATAGCAAATCCCCCTTTCTACAAAAAATACAAAAATATTAGCCAGCTGTGGTGGTGTGCACCCGTATTCCCAGCTACTCAGGAGGTTGAGGTGGGAGAATCTCGAGCCTGGGAGGTCAAGGCTGCAGTGAGCAGTGATTGCTCCTCTTCACTCCAGTCTGGGTGACAGAGTGGGACCCTGTCTCAAAAGACGTATATGTAGATTTATAAAGATGGTTTGTAATCCCAGGTAAGCAGAATTGAGTTTATCTGAGTTTGTGGTAAAACAGACCATTTAAGGTACTTCTTTTGTTTATTTTTCTCCTGTCATCTACTATCTCGGATCCAAATCTTCCCCAAAGATTTCAAGTTCTTATTTTTTTTCTAGTAGGTCCTTGAAAATCCACCTTCCACAGGCTTATTTCTACACTTAACATCCACGGAAATTATATGGCACTATTTTGTACGTTTTAAAGGTGTTCATGAATGATTTTTTTGTATCAGTTTCATTTTGATCCATTCTTCTTTGTTTTGCTCAGTACGGCACTTTGCCATCCATCAGCAATGCTCTGTGTAACTCTGGCCAGTTCCTTTTAATTGCTGCCCAGTGTTTCAGTAAACACATAGATGGCCATCGGCTCTTCACCATGACAGGCATTCTTGTACAAGTCTCCTCACTTACCTGTAGGCAAGTCCTACTCCTGGGTATATGCCCCAGAGAGTAGAGTATTCGCATACTCAGTTTCACTATACTTTCCTACTGTTTTCCAAATGTTTGTACCAATGTATATACATTATATACTCCCACCAGTGCACAAGGGTCTCATTTCCATACATTCTTTGTAGCATTTGGTATAGTTCAGATTTCTAATTTTGTCAGGGTGCTTCATACAAAGCCTTTCTCTGATTTGTCTTTCTCTTATTACTAGAAAGGTTTAGCTCCTCTCTGTTTCCTTATTCACCATTCAGATTTCTTATGGGTATTCTATTGCTTATCTTAAAGGAATTACAATTTAGGCCTGGCTCAGAAGGGGTAAGTGCTTACTATATATTGCAATGGACTGAATGTTTATGTCCCTCTCCCCTCAATTCAAATGTTGAAATCTTAACCCCCAAGGTAACGGGGGAGGTGGGGCTTTTGGTAAGTGATCATGAGGGCAGAGAATGCGATTAGCACCCTTATAAAAGAGACTCGAGAGAGATCCGTTGGTCCTTTCACCACGTGAGGACACAATCAGAAGTTGGCCATCTGTGAGCCAGGAAGTGGGTCCTTATCAGAAACCAGACTGGTTCCCTTGATCTTGGACTTCCCAGTCTCCAGAACTATGAGAAATTTCTGCTGTTTTATAACAGAAATGTTACAAATAGTTTCTCCCAATCTAATACCATCTGTTCACTTGAGCAGAATCTTTAATTTTGATGTGGTCAAATCCACCCTCTTCTCACCTTATCGTTTGCAATTCTGGAGTCTTGTTGGAGGGACCTCCTTCACCGAAGGTTCCAGACTCATTTTCTCATTAACCTCACAAGAGACTCAAGGAGCCATGTGGGGATCACAGTATCTGCTTTGTAAGAGACAGATCCGGAATGGAGAACATGATAGGCCGTTCTACCCTCTTCCCTTCCTGAATTACAGATGTCCAAGTCCACAGAGCAGGGCCGACCTGATTTAGCCACGCTTTCCAAGGTGGAGAAGCTGAAGAATGGGGACCTCCTGTGGTGAGAGTGCCTCTGTTAAGGGGTTCATCCCATGGATCCTGGAAGCACATGGCTTACTGAACTTCAACATACACAGCAGGTCAGGCTTTTACCCCTCCACCTTGTCCCATCCACCTCCAGGCAGCAGGTCAGGCTTTTACCCCTCCAATTTGTCTCATCCACCTCCAGGCAGCAGGTTGGGCTTTTACCCTTCCAATTTGCCCCATCCACCTTGTCCAGGGCAGAAACATATCTGAACAAATGGAGAGGCACATGACATTCTCTCTACAGCCATCTACGTGTTTACTGGAACACCGGGCAGCAATTAAAAGGAACTGACCAGAGTTCCACAGAGCAACGCTGATGGATGGCAAAGCGCAGTACAGAGCAAAACAAAGAAAAATGGATCAAAATGAAATTGATACAAAAAAATCATTCATGTACAGTTTTACATACTCTCCTTCATCTCGCCAATCGGACTAATCACCTCTCTCCTATGAGGACAAGCAAGTGACAGGGTGGACAGGGAAGCCAAAGGATTTCTTCAAGGACTTTTATGTCCAGTAGAAAAGCAGGAGCCCTTCATCTTTGGGCTACAATGAGCATGTGACATTAGGAAGAGTAGAAAGTTATTTTCTCTAGCTAATCTTAATATCTTTATATTAAAATTGAATAGGAGTCTCAGAGAGGCTGAGTCACTTGTCCATGGTCATACAGCAAGTAAGTAGAGCTGAAAGTCAAAACCAGTCTCTAAAGTGAGACAGACTCTAACCCTTAACCACAAACGCATAATTTCTCCTCTGTCACCAAAAACCTACGTATAGACTGTGATTCCCCAATACTCTATTTCCTCCAAATCACAGCTGCTCAGGATGTTGCAACTTCAGCAGCCACTGCTTGATTCTGCCTGATCTATTTACGGAGGTCCTAGAGACCCAGAGGGCAAAGGGACTTGTCCAAAGCTGCCAGCAAAGTAGAGGCAGAAAAATTACGTGTTTTATAAACACACCGTGAAGAGCTCTGCCTCACTGCTGGATGCTTGTAGACTTGAGCTTCTGTTCTGAAGGGGACTAATGGAAATAATACAGATTCAACTCAATCTGGTTTAAGTTAAAAAGTCTCACAAAACTGAAAGTCTTAAGACAGGACCAGCTCCAGGTATGGAGGGCCCAGGCACTCGGATGATACCTTCAGGACTCTTGCTATCCCTGGGGTCTGCATTTCTCTCTGCTCGAGTCATTCTTGGTAATCTTGACCAAAAGTGACTTCCAGGAACTCTAAGTTGGCATCCTTGTGGGCCAGTGACCCTAGCCAAAGGAGGAGAGACCTTTTCTTTGCCCACGTTCCAGCAGAAATCCTGGAGCAGATATGCACAAGCTCTACTTGGTTGGAATTAGGTCCCAGATACACCCGCGGGAATGGTGGGAGGGATAGCAAGGGATGAATCACATGGGCTGAACCTGGGAAGGAATGGTTTCCTAAAATGAAAACCGAGGTGTGGTCACTGGAATTGGGAATGGATCCTGAAAGGCAAAAACCTAGATGTCATCATAACTGACAGATTGACAGATTCAACACCCAGCCATGTCTGTGTATTTCTCTATTACTGCCATTGCTTTACTACCAGGCAACCTACATTGCACACACACGGTACTCCAGACACTGGACTGAGCATTTCATATGCAGTACCTTATTTCATCCTCAGTGTACTTCTATGAAGTGGCTACTATCATGATCCCCATTTTAATGGAGAGGATATCAAAGCTGAGGGAGGTTTCATTACTAATTCAGTGTCGCACAGCTAGTCATGGGCAGAATCCAAACTCAAACTCAGGAATGCCTTAACTTAAATCCCATACTTTTAACCACTGCACTCTATTCAAACAAAACAGTTAATACCAGGAAAAGAGGACAGTCTTTATTCTGCAGATAATATAATGTAAATCCTCCTCCTCTTACCTCACTCCCCCACTGGCCACCAAATCGTAGAACAGAAAGCATAAATCCATATCATCATTGCTTCTGATTTCTTCTTTGAGATTCTGGATTTCCACTGCATTCACAGACACTTCCTTTCTTGGATAAAGCTAACCACCCACACAAGAGAACTGATGTTATAAGGTGACAGCTGCTTTGGGGTTGTCCATAGCCAGAGATAGACATTA
Organism: Cacajao melanocephalus; assembly: GCA_963573385.1. Lineage (NCBI taxonomy): Eukaryota > Metazoa > Chordata > Mammalia > Primates > Pitheciidae > Cacajao > Cacajao melanocephalus. The sequence continues at coordinate 65,783 of CAUYLG010045520.1, read as the reverse complement.
TTTATTTTTCAGCTGTAAAAGGATATTCTCCCCTAAGTTGCCTGCATCCAAACTGGATAAACCACTTTTGTTCAAACTTTCCAAGCAATTTCATCCCTGGGGTGGAAACAGAGCATGAAATGATCTGGAGCAAGAGGACAATTTTTGGGTAATTATAAGTGAGTGAAAACAGGAGGTTATAATGGAAGCTGTCTTTCAACCCTTAACTCCAGCATTTTGTAACCAAGAATTCTGTCTCTCAGATTTTACTGGTGGAAACGTAATGCTGAGCAGTTGTCTGGAGCTGCTTCTAGATATTCAATAATTAGAAACAGCAACGCTGACTCAGAAGCCTATCAGCTGGCTTGCAGAGTGCCACTTCACAGAAGAAAAAAGGGGAAAAAAAGTTGCAAACTTGTAAAAGTAACAATTGAACAAAAATCAACAAATATGGCATATACATTTTAACAGTGACTTGTGCTTCTCCTGTAAAAATTACATTGTCAAATGTCTAATATAAATAAGTCCTATATGAGGAATGAATTGGAAGAAAAGTTGAAAATTTTTCAGTAATGACGAGAAGGCAAAATCTCTTATTTGGGGCCGTGTGGTCAATGGAAGGAGACAGCGTGGTTTAGTAGTAATTCAGGTGACACAACTAGGAAGCTAATTTGTCTGCAAAAATGTCTTTTAGAATTTGGTCCAGGATGGATTCAGTCATGTTCCAATTTCCTCGAAGAGATTTAAAAGCTGGAAAACACCCAGCTATTGTCCATGACTTAGACACAGGCTTCCTGGAGACAGAGAAACACTTTGTGGAGTGTCCCTTTCTACTCAAATGATTTCTCAGGGCCTTCGTCTTTCCATCTTACAATGGGTGTGATAACACGGAACATATGGAGAGTGCGCGTGCGCGCGCGCACACACACACACACACACACACACACACACACACAGAGACTGTAATCGTCCTAACACTGCTGTGGCATATGGTAGAAGACAGAACAAAAGGCATAGGTGGAAACAGAACATTTTCCTACAGCCTGGAACAGGACTGGACTTAAGAGCAGAAAATTTTCCCACTCACCTATGAGTGCATCCATCGCAGCAGCTTAGACATCGTAGCCACTGTCTTCTTTCCTGGGTGTGTCTGAGGCAGGTGAAGCCAGGAGGCAAGTGGGATGCGGACTCCTGTACCTGCATATGCCACTCCGCTCCATTCCTGGGGTTATTCTGGAAGTGGTCGTGGCCAGGTCTTGGCACCCTGTCTGATACTTAAGTCTATCTGAAAATGTCTGTTGAAGGAATGAAAGATACCTCTTAGACCAGGGTTAGGGATCTGGCCTGGGGCTGTCCCAAATCTTCAATACAGACTCTGAATGTGAAGAGGCCCTTCTCCATCTCCAAAAAGAACGAAATGATGTAACACTGGGGCTAGAAACAGAAAGACTGTCTACAGATACACTGGACTCTGGTGCCCTGGGGAAGTGCCACCTCCACCTCCTCCACGTGGCTGGCAAAGAGTGCTTTATTCACAGCCCTTCTCTGCACCCAAGGAGCTCACCTAAGCACACACCCATTAACAGAAGAAGCCGAGAACCAGCTGCTGACCTTGGACCTGGCCCTGATGCTCAGGATTAGGTGGGTGGGCCTTTCGAGAAGTTTAAGAAACTCAGTACTCATCAACCTATACAGAGCAAACATTTACTCTACATGCGATTCTATGCTAAGATGCAGCGCAACACATAAAGTATGGTTCTGTTTATTCAAAAAATACCCATAGAGGTGGGTTGTAAGGTTTATACAACTGCATAGAAAGAAGATAGGAAGGATACACACTGCTAACAGTGGTTACTTCTGGAGCAGCGTGGGATTAGAGGCAGGGCTGAAGTGCACTTTCACTTTTCACCGCATCTTTTCTATTTCTTTTTTATACTGAGCACGTATTTATATATTGCTTCTAAAATTCTTCATAACATTGATCACTTCTTGTCATGAAATACATATAAATGTACGTAGGTGTGTTTATTTTTTGTCTCCTTCATGAGGACAAGGACTATGTAAGGGGTGTCAAGGATGAGGGGATGTTTATTTTGTTAACCGTTGTATTCCTGGAGCCCAAAACAGTGTCTGGCACAGAGTAACTGTTTAATAAATACTTGGTGATCAAATGAATTACTTACAAAATTAAAAACTGAAAAAATGTATGTGTTTCACACTGAGGGCTTGGTCTCTGGCACACAGCCTGGCTCATGCTAAATACTTAACGTGAATTTAAATGAAATACTGTGGTGCATAAGGCTTCGTGCCTGCTTATAGATTTCGCAACCCAGGCATGTCCAGGGAAGGATCTGTTCTGTGTCCCTTCCACCTTCTGGTGGCGGCCGGCAATCCCTGGTGTTTTGGTAGCTTGGGGCTGTGTCACTCGTCTCTCTCCACCCTGACATTGCCTTCTCCTCTGTGTGTGTCTGCCTGCTCTCTCTTGCCCCCTCTGGCAATGATACATGTGACGGCACTCAGGACCCACTAGATAATCCAGGATAATCCCCTCTCAAGATGCTTGCCTCAACCACAACTTTCGTCATGTAAGGTAATATTCAAAGGTCCGGGCATTAGGAAATGAATATATCTTTGGTAGGGAGCACTTTTTTTCTGCCTAGCACAGATGGAGACAATTTGAGATGTGGAAGAGAAGAAGGGGGTTCCAGGTGGAAAGGTCAGAATATACCGGTCTCTGGAGGCAGAGAATCATGAGTCATGGTCCAGGGCTGATGAATGGTTTGCTCAACAGAAACCTAGGTGTTTACAAGAGAGGAGGGAATAATTCTACTTCTTGGTGTATATCCCGAAGAACTGAAAGCAGAAACTCAGATATTTTTAATGCTAATGTTTATTGCACCGTTATTGACTATAACACAAAGGTGAAAACAGCCCACTAGTCCATTAACAAATAAATGGATAAACAAAACAGGTTTTATCCATACAATGGAATATTGTTCAGCTATAAAAAGGAGTGAAGTTCCGATACATGCTACAACATGGGTGAACCTTGAAAATGTTATACTAAGGGAAAGAAGCCAGTCACAAAGGGACAAATGTTGTATGATCCCACACATATGAAATATCCAGACTAGAAAAATTCATAGAGACAGAAAGTACATTAGAGGTAACCAGGGCTGGGGGAAGTGGGGGATGGGAGTTACTGCTTAATGATTACAGAGTTTCTCTTTGGGGTGATGAAAGGGTTTGGAAATACATAGTATTGATAGATGCGCAACACTGTAAATTAATGCCACAGAACTATTCATGTAAAAATGGTTATCATGGCAAACTTATATATATTTGTAATATAATAAAAAAGAAAGACAAAAGAGAAAAAAGGCAGGGGTAGGTTTTATAGCAGAATGGGAGGTGGGCATGAGTGCCAAGCTGAAGAAACAGAAGTGGATAATGGAGTCCCCTTCTTAGAGCCCTGCTCAGGGTCCACAGAGTCATGCTCTGGATGCTGGGAGCATCACCTGCTGATGTCTCTGAGCTGTGTTCCTCACTAAGCATTGCCTTTGGCTATAGGGAGCCGTCTTGCCTGAGAATATGCCCCTTTGTGGGGTGAGGTAGACTGTAACCAATGACTGGCTGATGTTTGGAAACTTGCTTCAATTTGGGACTACCCTTCAGGGCCATCCCAGGTCCAGAACTCCCCATAGAACCAGCAGAGGCCTCAGGTACCACCACCTGTGGGCCAGCTTCTTCCTGGGGCCCATCTGTCTTCCTTACAGGTCTGTCTCCCAAGAACGTTCCCCAGGAAACTTTCTGCATGTGATTCTCCTGCTCAAACTCTATTTCCAGAAAACTTGACCTGTGATGGGGACAACTGGGAAATTTTTTTGTTTATTTTTAATTTAGGAGTGGCAGAATGAGAGCTGTGACTTAGGGAGATCATCTTGGCAGAACTGCATATCCTAAGTTGGGGGATGAGAGAACAGAGGTGGGAAGATTATCTGGGATGCCATCACATCAGAGCCAAGCAGGAGGAAGAAACGACCTGAAGTAGGATCATGGCAGGAAAATGAAGAGGAGGAGAATGGACCAAAAAACTAGGGCTAGAATTGGCAGAAGAGGGCAGTGAGCTGAACAGAGGCTGTGAAGTAGCTAATTTGCAGCACGATTCCATGAGATTCCGGAATTGGAATGTACTTGCCAACCAAGGCAGCCACACACCTTGCCCTCTGCTGTGGGGCCTGGCACTAGGTCCAGGCAAGTACCCAGCAGCCTGGCTGCAGCATACCAGCCAAGAGGCCACCCTGAGTTCTGCCAAGAGGCTGTGGGGAAGCTGGAGGTCTTTCTGCTGATTCCCTGGCATCACTACAGTTTCTTCTTCAACCAAGCCCACAGCTAATGCTGCCAGTGTCAGGATGACAGCTCTAAAGGGCAGAGAAGTCCTGGGGCAGGGGTCTATTGAAAGGAAAATCTGAAGAAGCTTTGCATGAGGCTGGCTAGTCCTGTGTAGGCCAGGAAAGCATTGCCTGGTGGATGGGATTCGAGAGGGAGCATTGTCCAGGGACCTACTTTGTGATGAAACTGCTCTGGTCTAGAAGGGCCGTCTTCCGTGAAAGTTTAGGTGCTGTCTCAGGGAAAGCTTTTGCTTACTAACTTTCCCAGCTCCTCGACGCTTCGTCTCACTTCCTTCACAATGGCATAGTGTGGGAAGTGCATTTGAAGCCCCGTGGAATCCCTCGGTTCCTCTAGAGTCTCTGACTTTGAGTGGCTACTGGCATTCTGGCACAGGCCTTAGACACATTTCCCCAGAGGTCTGGGGTGGACTCCAGGGATAGCTAAAACACCTTTGGCCAAAACAGACGCGTAGTGAGGGCTCATCCCAGGCACTGAAACGACAGAAAGGCGGCCCTAGAATGGTCTAGTGCAGTGACGCCCAAAGCTGCCTGTGCATCAGTGTCCTTTTAAAGTTGTTCAGAACTACAGAGGCCTGTGCGCTGCCCCTATCCACTGAATCAGAATCTCTGAGGCTGGGTGGAGATTTGTCTTTTTTAAAGCTCCCCAGGTGGTGCTAATGTGCAGGCAGGGTTGGAATCCAAAATGCTTATTCCACAGCTGGGAGGTGGGCCCAGAAAGGTGAGTCACCAAGGCAGGCCGAGCCAGGCCTGGAGCCCAAGTCTTTCAGGACCCAGTCCAACCTGACATTCCCCCTGCTGACTGTCAGGCTTCCCTGGACACGGACTGCACTGCCCAGCCCCAGGCTCCCTTGCGCCCTCCTGACCTTACGAGGATGCGCATGCTCTGCTCCTCCACGCATTCACGGTGTGCCTGCTCTCTAACTCGCTTTGCAGGGCAAAGTAAAGGTTTGCTTCTTTCTCTGATTCCCTGGTCGAATGGTAAGGCCAGTGAGGCTGCAGACCACAACAAATCAAGCTCGAACAAGCCAAGTTGCTGAACAAGGGCTGCAGGTCCCACAGGATCCAGAGAAACATACAAGTTGAATCTTCTTCAGAGTAGAAGACAACATAGCACAGTGGGAAGAGAATTGATTTTGGAATCCGTTAAATCAGCTTTGGAATCAGTTTTTGAATCTGAGCTTCAGTGTCCTCATCTGTGCAATGAGACTCAGAGAGTTGCAGTGGTCCTCATGTGTGTTCATGTATGGGAAAGAACCTGATTTATTTTAGGGATGCTATAGTCAGGATAGGCTGGGCTTCTGCTATAACAAACAACCCCAAATCCCAGTGCATAAAACCAGGCCCACTTCAGGTTGAAGAGAGAGTGCGAAGGGAGGACTCTGTTGGTGGCAAACACTTTGAGTCCCAAACTGCAGAATCTCCACTGCCACCTCAATATCAGGCTTCAGCTTCACAGTGACAGGAAAAGAGAGCATGGAGACTCCTGCTGGCTCTCAGTTATTCTCCCCCTGAATTGACAAACATTCCATTCACATTTCATTGGCCAAAGCAAGTCACAAGGATACATATAACTTCAAGGGATATGTGCTCAGAAGGAGAAGAGAATCAGAAATCTTGATGAGCACTCGCCATGCCCACATTGTATGTAAGGACTTATTACTGTCCCAGTGGCAGAAAGAGATATTACCACACCACTAGGTCCTCATCTTTCACAGCACATGGCTACCAACGGACAGTTAGCTGTTATACGAACTCTTCTCCCTTCTGAGTCATTTTCCTTTCTTACAGTCAAATGCTGAAAAGAAACATTTCAGCATACACAAATGAGCAAAGAGAATGAAATTCCATGGTCAAGCCTTCCAGTTCAAATACTGTCCTTTCTTTCAGGCTTGTAACTCCTGTCATATTTCTAAATGGCTTATGCTTGTCAGCAATAGTACTTCCTCTGTAAACAATGGAATTTGAGGTATGACTTATAAAATATATATGACTCTTCTATACATGCTTTTGACTTGTGTAGGGGGTTGTAAGTGTACATCCTGGGTCCCTGAGCAGTCATTTGCAAAGAGCTCCTCTCTCAGACGACTTCCTCTGGAAACACCTCCATCATTCTTACTGGAGGAGCCCTGGCTTTTGGGGGTGTCCCAGCCCTGTAGAAACCACTCAGGCACCAGGTCCACTGAAACTCTGGCACATTAAAACAAAATCAAAGCACTCAGTGGGAAGAGGGGAGATGGATTCAGCTATTAAACCTCTCCCAGTTTACATAAAATTCTTCCTTAGGAGTCAAAAGCATACCTGAAGTTCTTTTTGCGCCTGATTACAAATGCATATTCTATTCAGTGCCTACTATGAATCAGGTTTTGTTCTAGGCTTTGGGCTTCGTCAATGAGTAAACTAATTTTCTGCTTTCATAGAGTTTAGAACCCGGGGAAAGAACAGAAAAGCAAACAAACCCATAAGTAAGTAATTCTACTTTAGGCAGAGCTCATGATAAAGAAAATGATTCAAGGTAAGGAGGGAGAAGATGCTGTAGACTCGGGGAGGGAGATTGGTATTTTAGAGAGTGGCCAGGAAAGGTTCTTCTGAGGAGGAGTCAGCTAATCAGAGATGTGAATGAAGAGAAGGGGCTAGTAATGCTGAGATATAGCAAATCCCCTCAGAGACGTGAGGGGTGTGCGTGTGTATAATAATGCCGGCAGGCAGGACAGGTAATACCAGTAATAAGTCCATCATATGTTTTGCAGGTTGATTGGTACATACTTGTGGTGCTAAGTACAGCATGCTATATAGACAGGGGTAACAGCAAGTGTAAATGCCCTATGGCAGAAAGTAGCTTGTAGAGCAGGAAGCATCAGTGACCCCTGCCTGCTGCAAGAGGAAGAGAGGGAGGGGAGGAAGAGCCACATTAAGACTGGCCTTCTTGGCCATGGTAAGGATCAAATTCTGATGCACCACCATATAGCCCTCTCCAAAGCCCATGTTGATCTTCATCCCCCACAGCACCAGCCTGCTGTACAAAAGGGCCCAGTTGTGATAATCACCACAAGTGGGGAGATGTTGGTCATCACAGGCTCTGGGCATCTGGGCAGGATAGAACTGGGCTCCCTGTGATATTCACTAGCTCCCTAAGGCAATTTAGCATCACTCTGTGGCTGGCCTAGGAAGAAGGCAGATCCACCTTTCTATTCCACTCACTTCTTCTCACTTGACTCCACCACCCAACCTTACAATTTTAAGTGTTTTTGAATCCACTTTACTTCTGGGAAACTTCTGGGGCTCTTATTGAGCCCTGCTAAGAGCCGGAGGGAACTGAGAGAAAGACAGGAGGCTCTCCCTTTTAGGAATGGATTGTGGGTCGCTGAGGTTCGGTAAGTGGGGAGCTCTGAATAGCCTCCAGCAAAAGACCTGCTCATCAACCCTGAGGTGGGATGAGTTCAGAAAACAAACCATTTTTACCCCATTTATTCATGTCCACCGGCTGCTCCCTGAGCTCCATCGCCCTGGTAATTGTTTTTCTTGGCATTCCAGGGTAGTAGGTCACGTTAGATTCTTTTCTTTCAAATATTCTACTGACATCAAAGTGGAAGGGATGTAAGGTAAAAAGAAATAAATCGGGGAGGATTCCGCATGTTTCACAACTGCTTTCATGTTCAGGATGTGCAGGAATGCCGGGGTGGGCACAGATGCTGTTATCTCCCCCAGTTCAAGGAAGGGTGGTGGGTGGGAGTGTGACATCCAAATGTAGAAATGATCTGGATGACAGTAGGGCAGTAGGCTGCATGAAAGCAAGAGTCAAGGGCAAGATTTTTCAAATTGAGATAGGGTACCGGATAACACAGGGCTTAGATGGAGCAATAAAACATGAAAACTGGAAGGAGGCAGCTGGAGGTGATAGCAAGAAGGTGGAGAGACAGGAATGAGGCTCCACTGCTTGATGTGTGCTCTTGGGAAGGGCATGTCCCCTCCCAGAATCCAGATGTTCTCACCTTTATAGTAGACTCTGTATGTACAACTTTCCAGGTCTTAGGTCTTCCTGAATACTTGGGATCTGGGGACACTCATTCTACCCAAACAGTACTTGGTTAGTCAAAGAATCAAAAGCAATTTCATTTTTATAACGTAGCTTGGTCCTTGGACTTCAGGAGTTTGCAGTCTGATGGAGGAGGTGGCGTGAGCATGTTACAGAGACTGCAGAAGTCTCGAGCAGTGCAAAGTGAAGCAGCACCCGAAGTCTTCAGTGGAGAAGGGTCTTAAAGAGGGCTTCCCTGGGGTAAGCCGTAGAGAATCTGGGAAGACTCAACTGAGTAAGACTTTTAGAAGCAGGAGGCACTAATGCTGGTGGACAGAATGCTGGTGAACAGCCAGGTTCTAACAATTGGAGATTAGAGATGGTATTGTTTCACATCTGTTTTACTGAATGACCCCATGATTGCATTGGGTACACAAGGCCAAAAACAAGTTTAATTTTTTAAAATACTTCTTCCTGACTCTTTCTTTTCACTGAAATTTGTACACTCCTTTTTATTACAGTGCAGTATACCTCAAGAAATTTCAAAATGCTTAAACACTTTCACCCAAAATTTCTACTTTTAGAAATGCATTCTAAGAAAAGAATCCGGGTTATCAATTGCTATTCATTGAGCTCTATGTGCTAGGCATGACCAAAACAATTTATCAATATAATTTTGCTCTCACAATAACTCCATAAGGAAGATATTATTATCACTTTATCTATGTGGGAGAAAAATGAGATCTAGAAAAATTGAACAAATGTGCTTAAAATTATATCCAGCAAGTAGTATAGACAGGATTTGAATCCAGGTCTGAATGAGTCAAAAGCCTATTTTCAGTCTCCACAATTTTCTTTCACTTTAGGAACAGGCATAATGATGTATGTACAAGAATTGATTAAACCAATTATAGTTCATTCATGTTGAATATTGTGAAGACATGAAAAATGATGCCGTAGAACGCTTCATTGTCATGGAAGATTATTTATAATACGTTGAGTAGAACTGTTATGACGTCTTGTGTATAACAAGAGCCCAATTTAATAAAAAGACATGTTAATGCTTAGGTACTAATCAAATAAAATGTTGCTATTTTATGCACTTATTGGGATTGGGAATGTTTTTATTTTCTTATTAATGTATTTTGTAGTTTCAAAATTTTCTTTAAAAAAGACATTGCTTTTTTAATGAGAAAAAAATAAGAAATGACACAAAACAGTTTACTTTTAATCATAAAAATTAATGCCTGGTCAAAATTTTAGAAACTACCTAAAAGAAGAAGTAAGGAAGCAGGCCGGGCATTGTGGCTCATGCTTGTCATCCCAGCGCTTTGGGAGGCTGAGGCTAGCGGGTCACCTGAGGTCAGGAGTTCGAGACCAGACTGGCCAACATGGTGAAATCCCGTCTCCACTAAAAATACAAAAATTAACTGGGCATAATGGTGCACTCCTGTGATCCCAGCTCCTCGGGAGGCTGAGGCAGGAGAATCACTTGAACCTGGGAGGCAGAGGTTGCAGTGAGCCGAGATTGCGCCCCGCACTCCAGCCTGTGAGATAGGAAAAAAAAAAAAAAAAAAAAAGTAAGGAAGCAGTTATCCTAATTCCTCTACGCAGCTGCCCAGGGATAGTTGGATAGCTATGTTGGTATATTTCATTTCAGTCTTTTATCTGTGCACGATCTGTTTATTGTTTTATTTACATAGCTGTACTCAGTTTGAGATGTGAACTATGTTGCTTTAGTGACAAACTGGAGCCAGAAGATTTCCTTGTTTCTGTTTTCCTCACTTGACAGTACAGTCTTTAAAGGCAGGATGATTTTTTTGTTGTTGTTCATTTTTATTTGCAGCCCATAGTTCAGTGCCTGGAACCTTGTAGATGCTCAATAAATACTTGTGGAATGACGGAATGGTGGGGTAGGGGAGGGAGAGGCTATAAAGTTCTGCATAATCTGACCACAAGTTTTGCACTGGAAGATTTTGGAGAGAAGGCCGGTGAGACAGGGCAGGCAAGATGGGGGGCCATCGGGGAGGACGGTAATGCTCATAGTTAGAAACTGAGAGCTGACATATGAGGCCGCTGGGACTCACTCTGGTCTTCCAAGTGGGGATGTTACATGATCAAAACGGTGGAACGGAAAGGCGATTCTGGCAGCTGTGCTGTGGATGGCTGGGTCGGGGGGCCGCAGAGGGGACGGTGCTGAAGGCGGGGAGATAGGGAGGCAGGAAGGTAGAGAGGCTGTCCTCGCTCTTTCCAACCAACGAACGCTTGCACTAATCCCTGCCTGGAGAGGCTGGGCTTGGACCCGGGCTGCGAGTGCGCACTGAGAGAGAAGGGAAACTCGCAGCTCTGCTTCCAGGGCCAGGCGGGGGCCAAGGGAGGCCAAGGAGGGAGCAGAGTCAAAGACAATGGGGGGCGGGGCTAAGAGCTTCTGAGGCTGCGGGTGCCAGCAGCCGGGAGAAACCCCCTCCCCAACCCCCCATTTCTTTTGGCTTTTTGGTTGCCTGGGTGTACAGAGGAACAAATTTGTGGTGTGGAAGGATTCCAGGCCAGTCATCTATCATGCACAGTGAATACTCACTAGGCGCTCATCACACGCTCGGCGGCCTCACCCTCTCCGAGAGCGCTCTGGCGGCGGTCCAGGGGCTGCCCAAGGTGACTTGCCAGATTCTCCCTTGAACTTCGCTCTCTTCCTTGCTCTAGTCCCAGTTTTCTTTTAATTCAGAAAAAGCAACAACAAACCGTTCCCAGCCCCCTCCCATCCCGGGCCGTCCCTCCCTGCGGTTTGGCGGAGAAAGCGCCTCTGCAGTCTCTGAGAAGATTAGCTAACGCCGCGTGCGCGGGGCGAGCGGGAGCCGGCGGGGCTGGGCGCGGGGCGCCCCCGAGAGGTCTGCCCGGCTGCGCCCGCCCTCCGCGGGGGGCCCCTCAGCACGCCTCCGGCCCAGACAGCCTGCGATCCCGGGGGAGCAGCGAGTTAGCCAGGCTCAGGGTCCTCGCCCGTCAAGGGTGAGCCACAGGCCCCAACCCGCTTACTGGTTTGTTGTCCGACTCAAATGCAGAAACACTCATTTATTCTGTAGTTGTATTTAGTATTATTAACTGTTAGTGCTAGTGTGTGCACAAGCACTACCTTTAAGGTAATAGAAGGAATCCAACTGGTGATTTTCTTCCTTGAAATGCTGTGCTGCCTCACTCTGACAATGGTCTCGTATGCTCATGTTTTAAAATGTTTTATGATGGTGTTTTCCACCGATTATTTGTGCAGTATTATGAACCTACAGAAAGAAAACGTTTTAAGAAGCAATGACTGGCCGGGCGCGGTGGCTCACGCCTGTATTCCCAGCACTTTGGGAGGCTGAGACGGGCGGATCACCTGAGGTCGGGAGTTCCAGACCAGCCTGACCAACATGGAGAAACCCCATCTCTTCTAAAAATACAAAAATTAGCTGGGGTGGTGGCACGTGCTTATAATCTCAGCTACTCGGCAGGCTGAGGCAGGAGAATAGCTTGAGCCGAGATCATGCCATTATACTCCAGCCTGGGCAACGAGAGCAAAACTCGGGGTGGGGGGCGGGGCGGTAAAGCAATGACATTCCCAACACGATTAAAAAAGAAAAAGCCTCCAAAATTGGAAATCCTTGCCTAATATAGACTTATAAAATTTGGCTCATTATAGACACACAGGAGAGATGAAGAACGGGGATATAATACCAAGTATATGGGGTTAAAAGGCAAGGAGCAACAGGCAGAGCCACGCCACGTTTCAAGAACACCACAACCACTTCCTTTGAGGGCCTCCTTCGATGCCACTTTGGAATGATTGGAAAGCAACCAGGTTAGGTCTTACTTAGAGGAATTGTCCTTTGCTCCCTCCACACCTGTGTCTACCTGGAAGCACCCATTGCACAGACCTGAAATTTCTGCTTTCCTTGGCCAAGTTTGCTGGCACTAAGCAGTCTTGCACCACTGGGACCACAGAAAGTACCAGAGACCATTGATTACTGAATGGACTGGTGGGCATGGCCAGCAATTACAGTGGGATGGGAGGAATTAAGTGTGGAAGTGGGAGTGGTTTTATTTTATCTATTTACTTATTTTTTTGTTAGAAAGCAAGTTTATTAGGAAAGTAAAGGAATAAAGAATGGCTACCCCATAGACAGAGCAGCCCAGAGTGGTTTTAGGTGGATAGGGCAAGAGGGCCTTTTACCTCAATGGTGAGCTCCCTTGCTTCTTTCCCAGAAACACACAGGATGGCTGCAGAATCCCATTAATTTTGTTAAGCACTATAAAGGTGAGATTTTTGCTAGTGCAATTGACTCGAAAGGAAACAAGCTTTAATTGTTGTCAAGCTTATCTTGCATTTGATTTGGGTGACTTCATTTTGGAAGGTGATTCACTTGTGAGAATTTTTAAAATACGTTTTTAATTCCCCTCCTGGAGGGCTAATGGAAGTTACCCATGATGACTCTAAAGGCAGTTTAGGAAGTCTATCAGATGATTCAGCCCAGGGGAGCAGTCTTAAAAGACCCAACATGAAACCTGCAGTCAGTACTTCGAGTAACTGGGAAATCCACTGGATTGAACTCCCAGTAGCTGGGTTTTCTCACCTGCAAAACCAACACGACTGTGTCTGGCCTTTGTGCATCTCTCAGGGTAAAGAAAAATAGCAACTTATAAAATTTCCCACAGGGAGCTTAGTGAAGGGACCATGCCAAGTCTGAGGTCTGTATGCTTGGGCCCTGCTGGTGACTGACAGCCAGGAAGGGGAGAAATGAGGCCACTCCTCCCTCCCAGGTGGACAAGTCTGAAGACAGACAGGTGCAAAGCTGAATCATGGATCTTTAGAGTAAGTCAGTCAATTTGCTAAATGTAAATATCATCTTTTAAATAACACAAACTTGGAATAAGCCATTAAAATATTTTAAAACTTCAAAACACACAGGAAATCAGTTCCTGTCAAAACTATAATCTATATGTTTTTATTAATGAAAGATGTTCTTCTTTCTAACAGTAATGCAAGGGTGTTAAAAAAAAGTGTTCACAGAAAAGTGAATGGAAGGGAAAACATTTACTCTATGTTCTACTCCTAAAAGTTTAACCATTGTTCGGAATGATGCAAAACCTCATGAGCATGATCTTTAAACAAAGGCTGAATACAAGACGTCATTTAGCTTTGCCTTGTGGAGGTTGGAATAATTTGGGTGTCCCTGTGGAGGCAGCAGCCTCCAGGGAGCAAGGTCGATTCTCTGGTCTCTGCTTGCCACCCGCAAAGGAAAAGCAGGTGCACCGAGTTCCGTTTCTTAAGGGCGCTGACACTTAAAAAGGGAACACAAACGTCTGGAAAATGTCAGTTCCCACATTTAAGTGCATATGGGCATCACGAGGTAACCAAGACTTTGGACATCCATGCCCAGATTTAGCTCCACTGGGGACAGAGGTGGTGGGACGACACCCCGGAAGTCCTGGCTAGTGACTGGAGAGGGGACTCCCTGCAGCACCCTGTGAAACAGATGAGGCTAAGCTGTGGTCCTGGAGCAGTTAAGGATACATACTTACCATAGAAATGTGTCCTCCAAGATCTCATGAGTACATTTTAGGCTTGGGGTCTGCCTGGAGGCAGAAGTGCTGCTGGGGCCTGTGGCATGCATGAGTGAGCGGCTTGGCTTCCGTGAGGTACTTCGGGGCCACACTAGCAGTTAGAGAAACAAATGAGATGGATTTGGGAATGGAAATAATTCCTGAGAGCTGCCTTACAAATTACTCAGTGAAACCTGGAGGGAAAAATCAGTCTCAGGGAAGAATGTTCAACACACCATGGACCAGACATGGGCTGGGTTAAGAGGGGTTCTTTCAGGGGCTGTTTAGGACGACTCCAGGAATCACAGCCAGTGAATCCCATCCTGCTCTGTGGGAACAGCTTGGAAAGAGCTGCAGCAACCTAGGAAGTTTCACTTGTTCTGCTTACAATTCCAGGCTGAGAGCTGACAGATTTCACATGTGAGTGGAAAACACCACTTGTCTGGCCCTAAACCTCCAAATAACCAGTTGGCCCCTGCCCCTGGTGACCCCAGAGCAGTGGAGAAACTCACCGTTGTGTGTAGTTCCTGCTTGCACAGCAGATAGCAGCTATTGCCAGATTGTGGATGGCCCAGATTTGAAAGAGAAATACACACATGCTTGAGTCCAGGGTCTACTGCATTCAGAATTGGTGATCATACAACAGTGTTCCAATGTGAAATCCATATTCCCGTTGAAAAAAGAAAAAAGTGCAAGCGAATAGTGAGAACAAAGTTGTGGGGACATCGCTTAAACTACTTGAGGCCAAGTAACATTCAAGTTATTTTAAAGTTATTCTTTGCAAAAAATAAATGGGCTGGCTATAACAATCCAAAAATTTAGCCCAGTCCTGCAATAACTTGACCTGTCAACACATCTAGACTAGGAATTCTAGGCAAGTCATATTCTGGATACCTGGTTTATGCAAATTCAAAGAAATTGAGTATTCTATAGTCTTTGTAATCACTGTGGAGGTTTTATGGGGGAGGGCTGATGTAGGAACTCCCCAGAGTCACAGAGGAGTCCTAGCACTGAATACCCCTGCACTGGGCTTTATATTGTTGGTGTATTCCACTTGCCTTCCCTCTTCGCCACTCTGTTCTCCATCATCATCTCCTTTGATTGACAGAACACTTCCAATCTAAGTTGTAATTTCTACTTCTCTAGCTATAGGCCATAGCTGTCTACCTGATTGCTCCTTGTTCTTTTTTTTTTTTTATTTCCCCCGTCATTATTGTGTTCTCTGTACCTCCGTATCATTGTCTATAAAATGGGGACAATAATAGCAAATACCTGATATGGTGGTTATATAGATTATGTATAATACATGTAAAGCAATTGCAATAGGGTCATGTACTAAGTGCTCAATAAATATTAGTTGTTAATGTTGTGGTTGGTTATTATTATTGTTATTATTATATCTATTTCCTCTTTTTGTTTTGACTTGAGTGCTGGCAAAGTTCTACTTGTATAGGCATTGAGCAGTCAATGAGAGTAGCACTTTCTTTTGGTTAGCAAAATAACTGAATCTCAGCAGATTTCCCTTTTGGACTATTTTTGGATACTTTCATTGCTGCTGATGCCTGAAGGACTTCTTGATTATTTCTGGGTTTGTGGCTTTTCTTGGCAGTTGAATTGAATTAAAGAGATATTAAGTGTCTGAGTGTTGAATAAGGAGGGTGCCCTGAATTTGAAAGTAATAAAAGTGTATTCTATTACAAAATTTAATAGTCTGGACTTTCCAGTAATTCACTTTTGCCTTGTGTCCAATTAGTCTGAGTTAGCAAGGCATTTTATATGTGTTGAGGATGTATGTTTTGTATGTTAGCATGTGTTGTACATTTTTGTGTTTATATCAGTAAAAGGAAATAGGGATGTTTGCATTCACAGTTAAATTATGACTATGAACTTTGCTCAAGGTAAATAGTAATGCTGTGTGGGGAAGACCTCACTTGGAGGTTGTCCACTTTTTATATCCTGCCTCTGTTGCAAGTCATTCCGTGCATAGAGCAGGTGGTTCCCTTGAAGAGTGAAGCAAAAGTTTCCCCCTTTACAAATATCTTCCTTTGTTTATTTACCCATGTATTCATTCATCCATTAAACATGTGTTTATTGATGGCCTACTGTGGGCATTGTGGAATCAGTAACAAGCAAATCACAAGATAAGGCTCTCACAGAACTTACCTTCTAGGAGGAGAAATAGAAAATCAACTCTTTGATAACCAAATAATAGGTTTGATGGCAATTCATGCTATGAAGAAAACACAAGGTAAGAAGACAGCGTGGAGATGGAGGTGGAGGTTATGGGCTTATCTAGAGAGATCCAGGAACACTTTCTCTGATAGGGCAGTGATTGAATGAGACCTAAAGAAGTGAAGGCTGGAGGCATGGAGGCATCCAGGAGAAGAGGGAACAGGATGAAGGGAAGATGTGCAAAGGCACTGAGGTGGAACCATGATCAAAAACACAGCAAAGGAGCACAGATCCTCAAATTTATATACAAAAAAGAGGAGATGGAGAGGAATTTGAGATTTTTACAAGGTCATAGCAGAGCTGATTTTGAGCTCAGATTTGGAATAGTGAATATTTCAGACAACAGTAAACCACATATTGGTGTTTTGAAGATTCTAACTTTAAAATAGGCCTGAATTAGCTGTAAGTCTGGCTAATTCTGATTTGAAGTGGCTGTTTTCAAATTCCTGTGGAGCAGGAATTTGAACTGCATCTCAGCTCACTGCTATGATCAATGAATTGATCTTTGATGTGTGTGTGTGTGTGTGCGCATGCATGTGTGTGTGTGTGTGTGTGTGTGTTGGGGTTGGGAATGGCATGAAGGCCTTATATCTGCCATCCTGGAAATAGGGCAATCTGAAGAGAAGGCAGTTGCCTTATATCCAGGTCTCCAAGTGATTTCCTTGTTAGTGGACACTGGAACAGGAGCTGGGGAGATAAGCCTCTAGAGTAATTCCTGCCCTCTCAGCCCCAGCTGTGTCCACCTGGCTTTGATTTGGGCTCCTCACACACCTGCACTGTGCACTTGACAGCTCAGGTGAAGAGGGGTGCTTGAGAATTATTTGCATCCCCTCAAAATTTCTTGAGAGGGGACTGCATTAGTCTGTTCTTGAGTGGCTATAAAGAAATACCTGAGACTAGGTAATTTATAAAGAAAAGAAGTTTAATTGGCTCATAGTTCTGCAGGCTGTACAGGAATCATGAGGCTGGCATCTGCTCAGCTTCTGGGGAGGCCTCAGGAAGCTTACAGTCATGGCACAGGGTGAAGGGGGAGCGAGTACTTCACATGTCCAGAGCAGGAACAAGAGAGAGAGGGGCAGGAGGAGGTGCCACACACTTTTAAATGACCAGGTTTCATGAGAACTCACTCACTATTGAAAGAACAGTGTGAAGGAGATGGCACTAAACCATTCATGAGAAGTCTATCCCCACGGCCCAATCACCTCCCACCAAGCTCTACCACCAATATTGGGGATTACAATTTGACATGAGATTTGGTTGGGGAAACAGATCCAAACCATATCAGGGACTAAATCAAGGAATTTGAATTCTTAATGTTCATTAGGAAATGAAGTAAATTCTTGAGAAAGAAATCCATACCTAAGTGGGATATGGGTGGGCTGCGTTTACCCAGACACATACCTCTTCAGAGCCCTAGTCCACAGCCCCAGAAGAGGTGAAAGGGGTTGACCAGTTAGCTATTCTGGTCCAAGGCTTGCGTAGCCTGAGGTGAGCTGAAAGAGGGGGTCTGGGATGGTTTTCTCAATGTAATTGAGAAATTACAAATTACAAATTGTAATTGCCCAATTCTCTATGGTTGGTTCTCTTCTAGGCCTCCAAAACCAGAAACCCTGAGGGTTAGGAGAGAATCTCTTCCCCTTACTCATCCCTGCCCCAACTCCCACCTCTCCAGTCAACGCAATCACTTCTATAATGATCCAAGAGCTGCTTGTGGTCGTTCGAGGAGCCAAGGCTTGGCTGGGTTAAGCAGATAGTCTTAAAAAGGGAACTGTGGTGGGGTCCAGGAGGCCAGGGGCCACATGGAGAAAGAACTGGACAGAAAAATCAGAAAGAAAAGGGAGATGAGGATGCTAAAGTCTGTTTAACACCACGAAAGTGTGGAAAGAGGACAAAAATTTGGGTAAAGCAACTTTCAAGTTCAAATTTCAAGTTCAAAGCTGCTGTGCACACAGGTGGCATGAGGATGTGGCAGGGAAGACGGCCCTTGTGTCTTTGCAGCCACTTGCCAGCAGGGTGCGCTCAAGTTCACAGCAATGTCCCAGTGCTGCTGGAGCCTTGGTGGGGGCATTCTGGGAAAGGCGGGGCAAAGCTCCATTAAAAGGAATCCCAGATAATTTGGTCGAGTCTGTGTTTTCCAGTGATGACGGCTGAGGGGGTTCTGTTTTTTAAATGCTATAACCAGCACAGTTTGTCATTTCAGTGGCTCCTGAAGAGAGGGCTTTGACGGGAGTTGCTGGTTTGCGAAGAGTCCAGCTTTGTTTTCAGCAGAGACACGATGGCCTCTTTTTCTCCCTCCTCAGCCCCTGCCTGCCCTCTTGTCCCACTCTTTCCCTTGGGCAGATCCAAATCTGCTGCTGGGCATTTTTAGTCAAGCTAAGCTGTGGCGGAGTTAAGTTCTGCGCCCACTTCTCTGTGTCCAAGGTGGCGTCTTTCTTCTCTCCCCAGGTAAGGTGTTGTCTACAAAGAATCGTGCTTGAGAATGAGGGTTGTCTGCCTTTCAATAAGATCTGTGAGGTTGACTCTTTCGCTAGGCTACTGTGGGGCACAACGTATTATACTTTTATTTTTCTGCATTCCTTTGGATGGATGGTGCAACTGTGGCCGGTGGGGGGGGGGTGCTAGGTGACAGTCGGTCATAGGAACAAGGAGGAACATGTGTTGAGGAGGGAGGCAGCCAGCTGGCCTGCATTCTTTACCACTCCAAAGCACCAGTCACAGAGCTGCCCTGCAGGGCAAGGCAAAGAACCAGGGTCAGATGTCGGGGTGGAGGTCCCAGGAATAGGGGACCTGAGTTGATCAGCGGTGCCCATTTCTCAGCTTCAAGCCAGTGCCGTTCACATGTAGATGCACAGTGGGCATTTGTAGACTTAATTTTTCAGGTGGACTTTTGGAGAATCTCTGACCCAATGATCACAATGAAATCTCTTATTGGTTTCAGACCTGAGAAGAGGTATCTATCAGTCAGAGTTCAGTTAGGAAAGAGAAGCCACCCCCAGTTACTTGATTAGAGAAAATTTAATATAAGAAATAGATGAGGTGTAACTGAAAGTGCAGGAAGAGAACACTTGTTTGCCATAAATGGAGCAATTGCCAAGGGCCCTGCCACCCACAGGGCTGTCGGGATGGAGTGGAGCCAGTGGGGAAGGAAGAGGTTGGCTTTATAAAAATCAGAGCCTTGGAGGAGAGGCCTGGCGGACCCAGGACCCAGACCTCCGAGGACGGAGCCCTGGCAGCTGGTGTGAGTGTCTTTGAGATGGGCATGGTGGAGCTAGCTCTGCATGAGCTGGGGAAGATGCCAGCTGGCTTCAGCTGCTATCAAGGGGGTGGTACTACTGGGATGAAGAATCGCTTCAAGGTGTCGCTCAGAACAACAGGTAGAGGTAAGGAAGCCCAAATAAGCAAATTTCAGGGAAGGAAATGCCTCCTTCCTGCACCCTAACCTAGTGGAGCTATCATGGAGGCACCTGGCAAAGCAGAGAGGGGGTTTGCAGGGTACCGGCTCCAGCACTGCAAGGCAGGACAGAGAAGAATGGGGTTAGAGCTGAGACACAGCAGCTGAAAAACTGGGGCAGTGTGCTGGGTTGAAATTTAGCAAAAAAGGGTTTGGGAGTTGGCAAGAAGTAAGGGACTGAAACTAGAATTTCTTTTCCTCTCTTTTTAAAAAAATTGCTGACACTTCAAGATTAACAGATTTGATGGTAAGCCACTAAGATGTTGGACTATCTGCTGGAGACCAGAAGGCTTACATGGGTTTCTGCAGAGTAGGATGGCTCCATTTTTGACCATCCAGCTAGAGAAAGTTCTGTGGGGGCTCAGCCAGCAAAGCGCTCAGGTGGGCTGGCAGCCCTTCAAAGCTGGGAAGGCCACCAGCGAACAGCAAGCAGGAGAGCTGCTGCCCTCTTGTGGACACCTGTGGTTCTGCAGGAGGGTAATGGGACCCGCAGCGTTCAGAGGTGGTTGGCTAACCCACTACACCTGTCCATCTTGAACGCCAACAATGAGCAGCTGAGAAAGGTTAGCTTGATCCTCTGAGGCAGATGAGGAATCTCTCAGCATTGGTTCATGGTAGCGATGCTTTTCTTCAAGAAGAACAAAAGTCTCACCACTGAGATCCTATTTGGCCAGGTATGAACACCCAAAGCTGAAAGAGATGTCTGTTTCATCTGGATATTTACTTTGGGTCTTGTAATCTCTTTTAGAACAGGGTTTGGCAAGCTTTTTCTGTGAAGGGCCAGGTAGTAAATATTTTAGGCTTTCGACTATGCAGTTCCAACTATTCCCCTGTGTTGCTGTAGGGTGAGAGCAGTCACAGGCAGTCACTAAACAAAGGCGCATGATTGTGTCCTAACAAAACTTTATTATGAACACTGAAATGTGAATTGTTCATATAATTTTCACATGCCACAAAATATTTTTCTTTTGATCTTAAAATGTAAAAACTACTCTTAGTTTGCAGGCTGTGTAAAAAACAAGCAATTGGTTGGATTTGGCCCATGGCTGTAGATAATGGACCCCTGATGTACAATCTTGGGCAATTAGAGTCATTAGGCGGCCAGCCGGTATGGTGGCTTATGCCTGTACTCTCAGAGCTTTGGGAGGCTGAGGTGGGAGGATTGCTTGAGGCCAGGAGTTTGAGACCAGCCTGGGCAACATAGCAAGACCTCGTCTCTACAAAAAATTAAGACATCAGCCGGGCATAGTGGCACATGCTTGAAGTCCCAGCTTCTTGGGAGGCTGAAGTAGGAGGATCACTTGAGCTCATGAGCTGGAGGTTATAGCGAACCATGATCTTGCCACTGTATTCCAGCCTGGGCAACAGAGTAAGACTCTGTCTCTAAAAAAAAATTGTTTAAAATCATTAGGTGGTGCCATTGCAAGCTGAAATCAAGTAAGCAGCTTCTAACTACCTTGCCAATCCCCAGGAAGCTGCATATGTGCCCACAGAATCTGGCTCCATAGATGAAAAGGTGGGGTCAAGGATGGCTATCAGTTCATTGTGTTTTGGGTTTGAGGAGGTTTCTGTGGGAGAAACTCTGGCTCTAAATTTTACCCTTTTCCTCACTAGACAGAGAAACTTGTTCTCATTTAAATTTGTGTTGCTGGGTTGTAAAAAATGAGGTATTAGCAAATCTGAGCTGAATCAACAGTTTGGAGAGTAGCAGAGTATACAATTTCCTCATCAATAAGAAGATTCACTCCTGAATATCTTTAAACAACATGCCCCTTCAATGCACTGGAAATGTGACTAGTTTAATGCAAATGTGATTTTACATGATTTCCCAGGAATTCACTCATTTATAAAGGCAAGATGCGCTTGTGCGGTGACTTACAGTAAATGTGTGGTGTTATGTGTTTCATGGATAGTTAAAACTATGAGTTGAAGATTTGACTAGAGGGAAGATGAATATGAGAAACTTTGAAAGATTTTAAAGGGCCTCTGTAAAAAAAATATGTTTGTGATTTGGGTTACAAAGTGGGAAGCAAAGGATTTATGTTTGTGTTCTGTTTTTTGAGGTATGCTTAAAGAAACCGGAAGGATGCCTAATAACCTACTACCTGTATGTTATATATCAGGGAAAGCTGGGCAGAGAGCAGGGGCTGGAGGGAGACCTCGCTACACCCTTTTTTTTTCACCCTTGGTTTGTAAACCCTATCATCATCTGCCTTTTTCCTTCTTCATTCCTGACTGTCGAAGGCTCTGAATACACTAAGCTCCCAAAATCACATGTCTGTGTGTTTTCCAGTGAAAGAGGCAGGTATCTAAAGGAAAACTGGTGATACCTTGTGACAAATGGTAAACAGCCTGCCAGGGCAGAGGAGGTGCTAATTACCTGTCTGAGGGCGTAAGAGGTGGGTTTTCAACAGGGCAAAGAAGAAAGGGAAGGGGACTCCTGCCTGAGGACAGGAGACAGCACAGGCCTATGCCAGGAAAATGGATGGGGAGTGTCTGAGTGTTGGTGCAGGGGTTGGGGGGTAGTGTGGAATTGTGAATGCCTACAGTTGAGTGGAGAGGAGAGAAGAGAGAAGGGGAGTGAGGGAGAGGAGGCTGGAAATGTTGGGTGGGCCCAGCTTGTGCAGAGAAATTTGGATTTTCCTTAGGATGTAGGGATCCATCAGAGGCCCCAATGTATGTGTGTGAAAACCAACAGATGACAGCGTGGAGCGGTGGTGGCTACAAACTGGAGGTTCCTCATCTGTGAGGTGAGAGGCTAGACCAGCTTCACACTGGAGTCCATCCAGGACTGACTTTTTATGGTTATGTCAGTGTTTCCTCTCTTTATGCAATCATTCGTGCCATCTAACTGAGGCTCAGCCAGGAGCACACAGAGCCCTCTCATCAACACCCAGCTGTCCTAAGGAGGTGAGGAATATTATCTGCCCCATTGCTCACAGGAGAAGTTGCAGCCTGGGGTGAAACCACTTGCCTGTGCCTGGAAGTGAGTCAGTGGTGAAACTAGAGCCTGCTACCCAGCGGGAAGAAAGACGAGGCACTGAATAAACTCCAATGGCTGTGCTCCTCCCTCCCCACCCTGCCCAGATGTTCTGGGAGACTCTGGCTGAACTCTGGGGCACACCCATCCATGTTCCTGGCAAGCATGGCAGGCCGCAGTGTTTGCACTACCCAGTTTTTAGCTGCTGCTGGCTCAGAGCCAGGATGGGGTGGCTGAGCCCTGGCGAAGGTTCGGGGCTGCCTAGAGAGGGCAGGGCACCTGCTAGTGGGTGCCCTGGTACCACCAGAAGGATCAAGGCATAGGTTTGCTCACTGAAACTTGGCAGCTCTAAACAGGGGCAGAGCAGTTTTTAGCCGACTTTCAGGGTGGATCTCACTCCACTTGCATATGAAATCAGTGAGATAATGGATGGGAAAACATTTTGAAAAGTCACCAAACTTCTTCTTTCCCCCGTCCTGCTGCTTTCCTCCTGCACTTCCTATTTCTGTTACTCCACACTGTTCCCCAAGCGTCTGTGATGCCTTTTCCTCTTCTTGTCTTCTCACTTCACAACTAAACAGATGCTCAGCTTTTTGACTTGATTTCTGATCTGGCTGTTACATTCATCCCTCTCAATGTCATTTCCCTGCCCTGGGCCAGGCCTTGGATTTCTCACTTATACGAGAGCAACTAAGTTTATCTGTTCTGTCTCCTTCTTCTTTCTTTGAATTCATCAGCCACACTGATACCAGATTGAATAATCATAGACCAAACCCCTGATTATTTTACTCCTCCAATCCCAGACTTTCAAAGGCTCTCGATGGCCTGTGGAGTCATAAACTTAAAGTCCAGTATTCAAACCCCCTGGCGTTGCCCTATTTCCTTCTGTTCACAGAGATTCTCTAACTCATCTTGACTTTCTCCTTTGTATGCCTTTGCTGAAGTTATCTACCTGAAATACCGTCATCTTTGATACCCTCCTGACAATTTTTTTTCCCCTCTGAACTTTAAGGTTAAAAAAGGACTGGGGATAAGTTATTGATAGGCTAAGAAAGGAGGAAATGGAATCATGTCTTAGATGCATCAAAAAACCTTTCTTTTAATGATCTCATTAATATGTTCATGCAACAAATGTTTATTTTATGCAAGGCACTGTGCTGAGGGGTGGGTTGGAAAGATGCACTGTTTGCCTCCTTGGTCACAAGAATTTAGAGGTATGAGGATTAAGGGTACATTTTCTTTTTTGTTTAATCAAACAAATTCACAATGACAACTCTAATACAGGTGCAAAAATATCTGTAGGCTGGTTATTTCTCTTTTCGCCCTGGCCACCAGGAAACTCAAAGGCAAATGGAACTCTCATTCACAGTATTCATTTCCTCATTCAAATGTTCACACATAAAAAGTGTCAAGTATGTACTTAGAGCTACGTTAGATTAAACCCTATTATCATCATCATAGCGCCTGCCCTCGAAGAGACAACGGTTAACTCCTATATTTAATGTTATCTGTTTTCTCTCCTCCTGATTTTGTAGTTCTCCCTTATTAAATTTTTGTATATATCATTTGTTTTAATTCACCATAATTCTTTTCACAAGAGGTGAAATACAGTCAATAAACAAAAGTAAAAATATTTAAACACTGTTCATGAGGTCACAGACTGATCTCCGTTGTCGTGAGTTACATATGCTGTTTTATTACAGACGCTCTCCTAAAGCCAACTAGACGTATGAATATTGTTGGATACACAGTTTGATCAGATTGTAACAATTTTGTAAAGCTTTACTTTTCTCTGTTTCACCTTGCAAACACAGAGTGACATTTAACATTCTATCACAATTCAAATATTTAGCCCCATGTTATTATTTGGGGGGGATTGTGATTTGCTTTTCTGCTCCCAATATATAATTTTAATTTAAGAAAATCTTTTCCCTATTTGTAGTATTTATATGTGACCTCAAATCCTGTTTGGAAACTAGGTGAGATATATAAATAAATTAACAATGGAATAAACAGGGCATATCCATCAGAAGAATGAGGATGGATGTACATTTAGGGGCAAGGGTGTTCTCAGTCCCCATTGTGGTTTAATGCCCTTGGTGGGTGAAGACACAGGTAGAGTCCCGTCCTGAAAATACCTGTAGGAAGCTGGAGTCTTGCTACTGGCTTGATGGAGATGGTCTCTGCACCTGTTTCAGCACAGCGCTAAACCAGGCCAGCTGCCTCTGCCGTGGGCGTTGCCTGCCTGTGGGGCCGTAGCCAGCACGGGACACCCCAATGATGCAAAAGGCTTCAGCCAGGCTCCCAACTGCTGCCTGTGCATTGTCCCCAGAGACCTCTGCTTAATCCATTTGTACATTCACCCTGTGGTAGCTGCCATGTGGGGGCACACGAGCCAGGCCCAGAAGCTGACAGACCTCCCCTCTTCACAGATTCCTCACTTCCCCCTGTTCTGATGTCTGGGGGAGTTCAGTCTTCATGCCTACCCTCCCTCCATTATTTTCAGGTTTCTGATATTTGGTGTGAAGTATCACACATAGATATCAAAGGTAGGGTTTGCCAGAGCCCATGAGTGAGGGGCTCCTGTAGGAAGCCTGCAATCTGGGGACTCATTAGGGAACACGTGGGATTGCTCCAGGAGAAATGTCATCTCAGTTGTGGGTGGAACCAAGAGCCAAACACTACTCAACACCAAGCACTGTCTTTAATTCTGTTCGATTTAGGTTAATTCAAGTTACATTCTCTGGACACCTACGTTCAAGTGCTAAGTACCACAGATGCAAACAAAACGTTGTCCTAGAGCTGCTTATTGTCTAATAATGATGAGGATGTAACAATAGCAGCTACAATTCACAGAATCCCTATGATGTGCCTAGCATTGTGCTAGGTATTTTGTATTTATTATTTGATTTAAACACACAGAAAAAACAGCTCAATAATTTCCTCAGTTTATCAAATGAGAAAACTGAGGCTTGGAGAGATTAAGAAACTTGTCCAAGGCCATCATAAGTGGCAGTGTCAACAAAGAATCCCAGGTCTGTCAGACCCCAGGGCTCATCTTCTTAACTGCCCTGCAATGCCATGAACCCAGCCATGGAGGATAGCCTGTCCCAGTCACAGAGACCCCTCAGTTACACCATGACAACTGCTGTCACTAGGCACAGGGACTCTGTCTGAAGGCTGGCGTGGTTCCTGTTTGTGCAGAAGAACAAGGCAAAGCCAAGGTGATTTCCCTTCAGAAACTATATGCATTCATTCAAGGGGATGGCAGAGGGAGACTTACAGAGTCTAAACATTAAGTTGATCAGATTACTACATGTTTCACAGCCATCATCACTATTAACTGTCACAATAACTCTGGAGGAATATCATTCTTCTTCTTGTACCAATAGGGAAACTGACACATGGAGAGGTTGAATAATTTAAGATTAAACGGCTTACTAATGTCAGCGCTGGGATTTGAACTTAGGCCTCTCTATTTCTAAAGCCCACTCATGCTTATTCCGGCCCGCTGAGTTTCGGCATAAAGTAGACTATGACGTCAGGGCGTTCGTACTTAGTCAACAAATATTCGTGGGATCTCTTTTGTATGTGAAGCATTGTGCCGTGCTTGGGAGAATCACAGGGAAGTCTGACATGGAACCTTTTCTTAAGGAGCTCATGGGCCAGCAGGAAGATAAAGTGAGCATGTAGATAATTCTACTGCAAGGTCCAAAGAATGTGCTGCTTTCGATGGTACTCTTGTTAGCCTGGACAAGTCTCCTCCTTGCGTAGGACTGTCCTTGCCAGGCTGGGGGTAGAATCTGCTTTATGGTTGGGGAGTAACTTCCACATTTACATTGTCGGACTTTCCTCCTATTCCAGCAGATGGTTTATGATGTCCCTTTCATCCTAGGAAGTGAGAGGCACCTGGTCCTCTAGCTCTGTTGAGAGATCTGAATATCAACACAGCACTGGGAGATTCACATGAAGATAACCCAGGTAAGGGTAGTGTGTAGTTCGAGTGTGTCCCCGCAACCATGCCAGTCTTTGGCTGCCCTCGGTAGAATATTGCCATTCCAGGCAGTAATGTTCCTGCTTCTTTTCCTCTCTCTTGAAATGCACTTTGACATTTTTTAACAAATAACACAATTTTCTCTTTGTGTTTCCCTTAATAAAACACAGAAATGAGAGCAAGAAAAGGAAAGTAAAAAAATGTGTTCCTGTCATCTCCACTCTATAGCAGGCTGTCTGTCCTCCTCCCTTTCTTCTTCCCTCCCACCAAGCATTGGTCTCTGACTCTTCCAACCTCACTCCTCTCCCCAAATCTCAGCCAAAAAGACCCATGCATCTGATATTTTTGCTTCTCTGTTTTCTGCCATAGAAGGGCAGCTTCACTACTGTTCTGCACGTCTTACACCCATCTTCTACAAATTGCTATTGGACTGAAGACAGATGACAGAATTGGAACAGGATCAGGGAAACCTCCTACTTGAAGAAGTGTCCCCAAGTTACAAGGTCCTACAAAACCCCTGGGACCCACAGATATACCCATTCATTGGTCCTGGCCTATCTTCCTTCAATGATGGCGCTTCCAGACCGACTTGGTAAGGACTGCATATTTCCATCTCAAAACGAAGCACTAGGCTTAAGACATGGTTGCTGGATCTCTTGGGATCTGCTTGAAGTTGCAAGATTTTTGACATTTACAACTACCTATCTCTTAGCAGAGATGGATTTCACATGTGGGTCCAAACATCAATTTTACAAATGCAATATGGCAGAGATGGGCCCTGTCAGCAGACCATGTGGAGAAGGACTGAGGAGGTTTTGTTAACGACACATACAGTGTGAGTCAACGGTAGCCATTGAAAATGCTCACACAAAATCAGGCCACGTTAATGGGTATTATATTGCTTGAGAAACATCCTAAACACCTCTCACTGGAAAGTCACAGCAGGCCTGGGTGCCATAATTTATGGCAGACAGAAAAACTGGATCAGATTCAAAGAGTAGGCAAGAGAGTGAGGCCAGCTCTGCCCTCACTTGAAGGTTTTAGTGGCAGGATTTGACTTCCTGAATGACTAGCCCTGAGGAATCAATGGACCAGAGGATGGAAACTTTAGGGAAATGAATTTTGTCCCATTACAAACTAAATGGTTGGACCACACGAGCTTTAGAATCATTTCCAACTCTAAACATGTAATCTTTTGGGTCCCCTCTGAAGCCCGTTCACCTCACGCCCATGAATTCTCAGAGTACTTCTTTTTGATAAAAGGGAGAGTATGGCGGATTCTTTACAAATGGCTTCTGGGCAGTGGCTCTGTGGCATCCTCTTTAATTTAAAAGGTAAAATAAAAGTGTTTGAGTTTAAACCATGAGGAAAACCATGAGGCATGGTCAAGAGGATCTTTCATAGAGGGGTCAGAATGATCCACCTGTGATCTACCCACCCATCCGTGTTACTGAGCTGGCTAAGGCCAAACTGAAACAGTCCTAGGGTAAGAGTAAGATTCATGACTCCCACTTCATTGAAAGAGGATAAATAAATCACAACAGAGAAAGCTCCAAAAAAATAAGTTGTATCTTTATTGGTTTAGACACATCACTTAAACACATCTGCCAGGACTATACCTAGGCAACCACTGCCCAGCGTCCCATAAGGATCTGTTGGTTCAACTGCCTACCCTACTGGCCAAAGCCAGTCTGATTTCACAGACCTTAGACTGTGAGAGCCTGACCAACCACATAATGTAGCCCCTTCATTCCAGAAAGGTATTGACATCTGAAGAGGTGAACTGATGGGCCAGACCAATTCAGTGGCAAAGCTGGGAATAGAACTGAGGTCCTTTGATTCCTGACCCTTCACTGCAGTGCCTCCTGACTATAGTGAGAGCTCCACTCATTCCTCAGCCAAGTAAATGGTATTTGTTAACCAATTATATGTGTCTGGCTTTGCGCTAAAAGTGATATGACTTATGATGTGATTTTGAGGCACCATCCCCATCCTGAAGTGCCCAATGGCTGGGGAGACATTCTCACCAAAACCTGTGTGATCTACACTAATCAAGTTGCCTTGTGGGTGGATGTAAGAATTGTTTGAAAGATTTGGGTTTTAGGTCAAATGAGAATCTGTCCTCTTTCAGGATATTCACTAAAAAGAAAAGTCTTACCACTGGTTAAAACATATTTCATATATTCAAGACCTTTAGTGAAATCAAAACTCTGCTGGGTATTTAAATAAAAATGTTCCTATGGTTATATCTGCCCTACTCCATTTTTTTCTTGCTTAACTTCTATTTCGCATATTATCCTAAGAATACTTGTAGTTTGTATTTTTTTTTTTACACCCTGCTCTACCTGGGGTGACAGAAAGGACAGAGGTCAGGTATTAGGAGACATGCCACTAGCCATCTGGGTAACATCAGAGAAATCTCCTAGCCATGCTAAGCCCCAAAGATTCATCTGAAACAATGGATAAAACTATTTATTCTTCCTACCTCACAGGTTTGCTGTAAAGATCAAGCAAAATCATGTATGTGAAAATGCCCTAAGTGTAAAGCAGCATTCAAATAGAACATATTAGCCTCTTTGCCATTTCCTCTTGTTTCTTTGGAGTCATATTCAGTGTTTGGCTTGTGCCTGCTGGCAGAAAGCACTTAGAATGGCGAGTGGGGTCGCTGCTCCTAAGCACGTTAGAGCAAGTTGCTGCCAGCACTTTTTCTTTAAAAATAAAGAAGTGGCTCGTCTTTGGAGGAGGTAATAGAAAACCCTGGCTATGTGGCATCTCCTCTGCTTGAGTTCACCATGTCAAACGGCCTGCCAATTTTATCTCAGTTCAGTTCAGTTTAGGAATGGAAGGTGCCCCAGAGAATCACACTGAATTGAACCTTCCCATGGTATTCAGATAATGGGACTTGGATTGCGTGAATTCCCTTCCATCTTCCTCGTCTGTAAGATTGGGATAACAGTTGTCTTCACTTCATGGGGGTTGTTGTAAAGATTAAATGACTTGACTATGTAACCAAAGCTGGCACAAAATAAATGATCAATGCTAGCCAGCACTGTGATGTATTTATTGAGCATCCACTTGGGGCCACGCAACATGCTTATTCCCTGGGATATACAGACGGATACCACCGTATTCCTGCCCGCGGAGGGGCTAAAGATCTGTCATTGTAAATTAAAGTTAGGAGGTGCAGAGAATTCACATTTCCCCCTAGATACTTCGTTCCGCTAACAATGTCCCTTTACCCGATTTCCTGCTCAGTGCCATTGCAGGTTCATCATCTGGGGGCAGATCCCATCTAGTGTTTCCCAGGAGCATGATTCTTAGGCCATGGGCCCCATGGCCTCTGTACACCCCATCAGTGAATATGGTTCGAGCTTAAAGGAAGTTGGGAGATTGCGAGAGCCCTGGAGTGATGAGGGGTTTGAGGAGCTTGGAGCTGCTGGGCCCACAACCACTGGCGTAAACGGCTTCTCAGCGCTTCCCGGGGTCTGGGTAAGGATTGCAGCGCTTCTACCACTTGCAGCACAGTTGGAGGGCTGTGGGGGAATCACTGTGTCCGTACCGCGGTCTAGGAGCCGCGGACATCTCCGCAAAGGCCCAGTCGGGGTGAAGGGCATTGGGGGGCGCCCGGGCCATAGAGCCCCGAGATAACAGTTACACCTGGAGGGGAGGAAACTTAGCGTGTCCGAAAGCTCCCAGAGGCGGAGGGGCACAGAGGGCCGCGGCCATGAAGTGGCCTCGAAGCCAGGCTGGGAAAGGGAGCACCACGGCCCCGCCACGGGACGCGCTGCCAGCCCCCCGCCCAGCGCACCCCACCCCCTCTCCTCCGTCGCGCGCGCGGCGTCGCAGCCCCTGTCAGAAGCTGCAGGATCCGCCCCGGCAAAGCAGGGCCGACTCGCACCCAGGACCCTGGGCCTCTGCCTTCCCTCCCAGCCGCGGAGGAGCCACCGGCCCTCTCCTCCTGCTGAGGAGAGACGCGGGCTGGCAGGACGTCCCGGGAAGGCCGGCCGCTCTCGACCAAGTCCCGGCCCGGCCCGGGCGCGCCGAGGAGCAGAGCCAGGGGCCGGCGTTTGCTCCGGCTCCCTCCCCGGCGCTCCGGAGCTGAGGGCGGCTCCTCCGGCTGCAGTCTCCGGGGCGACGCCTTCCCGGGCCGAGCTTCCCGCAGCGCTCCGCAACTTCTCTCTGCTCCAGTCTCTGGGAGAGAGCTCGCCTACCAGGTAAGGAAGGCTGCTGGTGCCTAGACTGCGGCTCGGGCGGGCGTGTTTCTGAAAGTTGATTTGAAATGCATCCAAGAGTGAGCCGGGCCAGCCGGGGCTCCTCCCCGAGGCGACTCCTTTGCTTCTGCAGACATTCCCGGCACTGGCCGACCGGCGAGAGGACCTCCCTGCGCGCCCCGCACACCGGCTCCCGCGCGCCCCCCAGCAGAGCGCAGCGCCCAGAGCCTAGAAGCGGGCGGGACGCTCTCTGGGTCCCTTACGGTGCCCCTCCTCGACCGGGGACAGGTGAGGGCCGCAATGGGGCGGCCGAGTACGCGGAATTGCAAGCCTCACCGTCCCGCGTGCCTGGACCGGGTCGCGCGAGGGAGGGCACCCACTCTTTACATGCCCATCATACCCCAGTAGCTGGGTTCCTGCAGAGACGTCCCGAGGGCCCACCTTCGTATAGGTTGGGGCGGAGTCGGACTCGGGATGGAAAACCTGGGGCTACGGATGAAGGTGGGGATGGGGGGGGGGGTGGCAGGAGGAGAAACGCAGTTGGGGGGCGGAGGCCTAAGTACAAAACCCGTTGACTTCTAGTGAAATCAGATCAGTCAGAGCAGTTCGCTGTGACCGATCTCTCCTCCCACCCTGCATTCTCTTGGCTGAACTCTACCCTCCAGGCTGATTCTGGTCGCCCTGGACACTCCCTCCCAGGAGTGCTGTGGCTGCGGGCGCCGAGTCCCAGCGGACACGGACGTCAGACTCATCGTTTCTCCCCTACAGGTCGTCCCGGCCCGGCCCGAACATGCTGGACGGCCTAAAGATGGAGGAGAACTTCCAAAGCGCCATCGACACCTCAGCCTCCTTCTCCTCGCTGCTGGGTGAGTGTTCAGGCCGTGCGTCCCGGGCACACTCTCTTTCCGCTTGGCCCTGAGCTCTGGACTCCGGCTCTCTGGGACCCAGTGCGCTATAGGGGAACTAGCGCCCCTCTTTCCTGCACTCAGTTGAGCCCCATCACTATCTATCAGTCCTTGTGGGTCGTCCCTACCCAAATAAATCCAACAAGCCGCCCCAGGCCTCACGCACCGGGCACCGAATTCCCCAAAGCCGCGAGGGGCGGGCGAGCTGGTTCGCAGGCGTCTGAGTGGCAAGTGATTAAAAATACCCAGGGCTGGATTTTTAATCTCGGAGCTAATCGACGTCTGATAAATGCCGCCTTCTTCTCGCGGCCTAGAGGCTATAGCATCGGAGACCCAAGGCCCGGAGCGTCCAAGTTCGAGGCAGCTTCTCTCCCCCAACCAACTCCAGTCCCAATTTCAGCCTTGGGCACAGCTGAGAGACTTTTCCGGGCGGGTGGGCAGCGCAGAGCGGGGATTAGACCGCGCGGCGGGGCCCTCGCCTTGGCGTTAATTAACTGGAGCTGGATGCCTGGTCCAGTGGGTCCCCCCAGCCCAACCCTACAACTCCTTTGCAGCGACCGCGGAAGAGCAGCGAGTCAGAGACCCCGGAAGAGTGTCCACACACGGGTCTTGCAGAGCTGAAGCCAGAGATTCTGGTTACGGCTCTCCCACCCACTCCGCCCTTGGAGCTTTTCAAGTGTGGGAATCCCGTGTTTTAATTTTTTTTAGCAGAAGGGATTTTTCGTTCTGTCATTTAAACCTCTTGCGGCTTTCACTCGGAACCGCTAGAGCTGGATAAATGTGGAGGACGAGACAGTTCTGGGGAAACGATAGTATCCAGAGAGGAATCTCCCCACCCCCAACACCCCAGATGAAACGAAATCACGTGCACCAAGCGCCCCTCTTCGAACTCCCCTTTCGGAAACTTTCGTACTGGCCCAGCCTGGGAGGAGAGCAGAGGCCAGAGCAGGCAGTACCCGGGCGGGCAGCGCGTGCGGATTTAAGTATATGGTGGGTGTCGCATTTCGCTAGTGCCCTCCGTCCGGCCCACGTTCGCTCTCAACGCCCGGGTCGTAGCCCAGGACCCTGAGACCCTGCCGAAAGAAAATAGAATTGTTAAATTGAGATCTGTCTCGCTGCTTCTCCTAACCTTCCTCGTTTGCACCCCAAAGCAGCCGGCCCAGTTCTCGAGCCGGTGGCCTGGCCTCTCGAAAGGGGAGAGTGAGAAGAGTGTAGGCTGGAAATGGGGAGCGCAAGAGTGTTAGTACTGGAAGGACAAGGCCTTCTTTAAATAGCTGTGAAAAGTGCCAATCAAGGTGGCCAAGCATCACTACCTGAACCACCTCTCCGCCCCCCACAGTCTAAAGGAACAAAACACAAAGCCCAAGGGGTAGGAAAGAGTGGATTCCCTGCCTTTGCGGAGTCGCTTGAGGCGCGTTTCGCCCCCATACCCGGCTGCCGAACGCGCTTGGTATTGGGTATGCCGGCCGGGACACTCCGCGGCCTGCTTCTTCCCCTAATTTTTTTCCTTGTCTCTATTTTGACGTTTCTTAGTTATGAAAAACCCATGTGCAATTTGCACCCCAGGAAGCAGCAGTTTGAGGATCATCGGTTTGAATAATGTTAGGTTTGCTTGGGAGCGAGACGGTATTTTTCTGTACCCCCCAGGACTTTTTAGGAAGAAAAGAGAAAATTTTAAGTTTCCCCCTCAAAAAATGGAACAGAACTGCGTTTTAACAAAGAAAAAAATCCAAATTATTCTTATGCATTCTCAGTTTTAAGAACAGTCAGTAGAGACAGGCATAGTGATTTAATAATTACGACGTAATAAACCTGATAGCACAAATTTGTATGTAATTTAATCTTAGAGGATGTGCACACGTTTGCGAGCACACGTGGGTATGTTTGATAATTAAAGGCCAATTATTGATTTCTGCGCCCTTCCCCGCTAGGAATTAAACCTTCTCACCTAGTCCTCATTTATTAGGCAAGCTACTTGGTTTGATTTTTTTCCAATTCTCAGCTTGGTTGATTTAGCAGGGGCTTCCTGGGATGGGGCCGCTGGGGAAATCCGTGGGTGTGAAGGGATCAGGAGCGGGTCCCGGCCAGGTTTGGCAGGGTCGACCCGCCCAGGCTGCTCACCTGCGAACGTCTGTTGTGGCTACAGGCAGAGCGGTGAGCCCCAAGTCTGTCTGCGAGGGCTGTCAGCGGGTCATCTTGGACAGGTTTCTGCTGCGGCTCAACGACAGCTTCTGGCATGAGCAGTGCGTGCAGTGCGCCTCCTGCAAAGAGCCCCTGGAGACCACCTGCTTCTACCGGGACAAGAAGCTCTACTGCAAATATGACTACGAGAAGTAAGTGGCCGCGCCCCCACAGCGCTCCCCACGCACCAGCATCAGCGTGCGTCCAGGACTTTGTCTTCCCTTACCCTAGTCCTCTTCTGGAAGGCCCAAGAGGCACGCCCAGCGACGCAGAACTTCCCTTCAGTCCAGTCCTGTAAATTACCCTTCCCGGGAAGGTGGTAGGGAAGATATCCGTGAGCGTGCGCGCAACAGTGGTCCGACTTCCGCAGAAGTGCGCGCGATGTCTCCTCCACGGTCCGCTCGCCTAGTTTCTAGTCCTCTCAGGCCCCTTCCTCTGACTCGGCTATTCCCACAGGCCACTTTTTGTTAGGCTTGGAATCCCTGAAGCGTACTCTCTCCAAGCTTGGTCTCTCTCTTTTACCGGGGTGCCTTGCGGGTTGCCAGTGACTCCAAGTCTCCTCGCTGGTTCCCACCCCTTCTTACCCAGGTGTCCGTGCCAGCCTCGCTCTTGTGCCGGGCGGCGAGACTGTATTGACCCCGCAGCTTCTGTCCCCTGTGTCCTGTGAGCGTTTTCATCTCGGGTTTGTTCGCTGGAGTCCGGACAGTTTGGGCTCGGAAATGGCGCTGCTGCCAGTAGGAGCTCAGCGCACAGCCCGTTCGCCCTTTGTAGCCTTCACCCTTTTCTCCAGAACCCTCTGACGCAGGGGCTTTTAGGACAGTAGTTGGGGCCTGAACTGAAGCCTTCTCCTTCAACCTGTGCCTCCACCCTATTCAGGTGTGGATATGCCCTTCTGCCACGGAGCAGGTTCAGTTCCCTCCTGTCCACACGAACGTTCTGGCATGTTTAGAGGAGAACTGGGAGGCAGGCATTTAAGAAAGTGAATGTTTCGAACCTAGACTTTTATAACACCAAAGCCTGGATGAGGCCAGGAAGCGGGAGGTAGAAGAACTTCCTTATTCTCTCCGGGCGTGCCTGGAGGAGCTTAGGAGATGTAAGGAGAGGGAACGGGCTTTCCTTGCGAAATGTTTAATTAATAAGGGTATTGGCTTCGCAGGGCTTTGGAGATGATGAAGAAGAGTGGCTGATCCGGAGGTCTCTGTTTTTGTGCTTTAGGACTGGTGTAGGTTGACTGCGTGTACGAGCGCGTGCACGCGCAGAATTCTGCATTTGTCACTGGTGAATGAAAGGGAGAGCATTACATGAGGATAAGCAAAGGGGAGGGTTAGCATGCGTGAAAAGCAGTTCTATCATGTTATTAAAAACAGACAATGAAAGGGGCTGAGCGGGAGAAGTCTCAGTATAACAAAAAGCACTGAGAATAAATAGAAGTATTTTCTTTTCCTGTTGTCTGGGGCTGTGCAAGTTTAAAAAATTGACAAAGTGATTAGACCCTGTGACCACACAAAAAATTATTTCTGCCACTCTGCTTTTTTGCCCTAAAATGATTGAATTTTACCCCCATGTGGAGAGAGTACTAGGCATTTTGTGTGTGTGTGTGTGTGTCATTTTGAAAAGATAATAGCTTGGCTTTTTTTCAGAACAACAACAAAACGTGCTTGAATTTGGATGAGTTTGACAATATGCAAATATGTAAAGAAGTGAAAACTCCTTGTGACCACTTATGAAATGATATTATGGTTAACATTTTTGAAAGAAGATATGCCTGTCTCTATTCTTGGTTGTCTGTTTATTGACATGGTGTCTGAGTGAAAAGTATAATTTTTAGGTAGTTAAATGGATTTTGCCCACACAACTTCAAGTATCACCTTTGAATAAAGCGTCTGGCTGATTGCTCGCTTTTTTCTCTCTCGCTTTTCATTGAAAGGTTTTGGTATTGTGTAGACTCAATCTTTAACTTTCTGCGTATAGATTACTGAAATGTCCACATCCTTCAAGCACAACACTAGCAAATTCACAAGTATTGGAGCTTAGGAAAGGATTTGGGTTGTGAATTTCTATTCTGTTTGTTAAAAAAAAATCACGAATCAAAGAAGGCTTAAGGGTCAACACAGCTGTCTGGCCAGTCAAATCTTCTTTAAGGAAGTCAGGCTGTGTCAAGAGGAGAAGAAACAGTTGTTGTAAAGTACTTAACACAACAATGTCCCTTCCATTTCAGCCCTCCAGGTTTGGCGCGGTTTGGGCTGATTAGCCCAGGAGGGTCAGTTCTCTTCTCACAAAGCTATTTCTGCAAAGGGAAAATTGCAGGGATCAACTTGCCAGCTGTTAGCCAGAACCTCGAAGATTTTAGAGGGATGTGAGCTACATTGTTCAGAGAGGTGCTGACGTTTCAGTGAAGAATTTTAATTTTAATTTTAAAATGTTTTTGGAACCACAGATTTAGAAAATTGAGTTTCTTGTCCTCTTTAGCTCATGGCACGATATAAGTACTGGTCTGTGCTTAGCCTATCAATTACTTGTTAGATTCGTTTATTCCTTTTTAAAATTCCTTTTTTCTCTTCTCTATCCCCCATCCCAATCATATTCTTCTTCCAATAAAATGGGGTTTTCATATATTTGATAATCTTAATGGTCTTAGTCTGCATGGTGGTGCCTGTAGGAGAAAAAGGAGAGGGATTTTTGTTTGTATGTGTGTAAAAAAAAAAAATTAGGCTCAGGACAAACTTGTGTATTCAGTAAGCTTTTATGGAGCTCATATACCCAAGACAGCAGGCTAGACGAGGAGAGGACAGTGAGAAAAAGTTTCAGAGCCTGCCTTCAGGAGGCTTATAGCTCAGCAGTTTTTCCGTCTGTGTTGTCCTCGCCATCAAGTATTTCTCACAGTTTTTTTCCATTTAGAGTGCAGGACTAGGTATTGCACAGGAGCTCTCTGGAATGACCAGATATTTATCCTCCAGAGGGAATACAACTCAATTTTAGACAATAGTCCTGAAGCAATTACAAAGAGCATTTTCCTCTTTAAAAAATACATTTGTAAAAATAGCTTTGCTTTTTTTTTTTTTTCCTTCTCTTGGTGGATCTCTGAAAAATGTGAGGCCCAAACAAAGAAAATGGGAAGGAAAGGAGGTGAAAGTTAAGTGGCAAGACAATGTTGATGGTAAATTATGGAGCACTTAACAAAAAACGAATATGCAGGCAGTGCCTTGGTTTCAAAAATTTATGAAATTCAAATGCTATTTCTACACACTTAAATGAAAGAATATATAGGGAATGCACAGTTTTCAGTGATAATAATAAGTATAATATTAGTGATAATAAGTATAATATTAGCAAAGCAAGTTTATCAAATTTATCTTAGCCATCTGTATGTGCATTTCTGGCTGTTGGGCAGTTTTGCATTTGACTTACTAGCTGTCTGTCTATGGTGTTAGGCAACCAGTTAAAAAGTTAAAATTTCATTCTCTCAACTAGTTATCACACCTTCACAATGTCAAACACTAGGTTTTTCTAATTAAAAGAATAGAATTGACGGTGGCGTCTTGCACACACAACTGTTTATCAGAAGACTTCAGGAGGTTTTATTAAGTATATGTCTCATATACTGTGATGACAGTAGGAATAATTTATCTTCTGATTACCCCAAAAAACTAAGCATTTAAGGTGAGAGTGTAGAACACTGATTTATTAATGTATAGAAATTAAGAACTGAAGGCTATCTTTGTTGTTTATGACGTGTCAACATGGAAAAATTGCTAGTTTGGTGGGATGACAACATTTACACAATTGACGGAGCTGTACCATGTCATATAAAACATGAGGATACATAGGTGTAGATGTTTTAAAAGTGACTTCAACTGTCTTCAATGTTTCTGAAAGTTAACGAACAACCAGAATATCTTCCAGCCTATGGGACTTCTATTTATGTAACTGTTGTTCCCGATTTAACTGAGTCCTCTGTGATCTGGTTAGTTTGGAGTTTTCCCTGAATTTGTTCCAAACAAATACTGCAGTTGGACTTCAGTCTGAGATAGAGACTGCTGAATAACGGGAATGTGGTAATACAATAGATAATTAAGCCTTCTGGAAGGGATCCCACAGTTAAATCAAGTTTTTATTGTTTCTTTCATGTGCCTGGCTCTGCGGGTCAGGCGGGGCCCTCTGCCCTCACATGTGAAGTTTATCATGACCCCTCAGATTGCTCTGGACATCCTAGGAACAGTGTGGGATAGTATTGCTGTCATCGAGACTGTTCTCACAACATCATAACTCCCCACATGTCAGCAAATCACAGGCCTTGGGAAACCTTTCCTCAGAGAGCCAGTGGATGTTTTCTTCCCTTTTGGAGCAGACCAATTTTCCAAAGAAAGGGACTGAAAGGGGGAAAGTGGCTGTCACACTTAGAGCTTTCTCTGCATCTTTCTTTGGACCCGCTGATTGGCAGCCCCGTGGTGAAAACGACTTAGGTAATGATATCTATTAGGATCAGTAATGAACTAATTCTGCATTTTATCCAGGTAGTGGAGGAGGGGTGTGTGTGTGTGTGTGTGTGTGTGTGTGTGTGTGTGTGTGTGTGTAGGAATTAGTTTGGTTTTATTACTGTGACATTACTTGGAGATCAAAATTGGGCATGCAGTTACTCATGAAAGGAGCCCGCAGATGAAATTACAGAGGCAATTGTTACAGTTTTGCTTTACTTTATCTTTTGTTGGCCCCACTCCTGGCACAACAAAATTTCAGGAATATAAAAATCAAACACAGCTAGGTAATAAACTGATGTCTGTGTTAAATTGCAGGGGGCTTAGCTCGGCACAAGCACCATCCATGGGCTGTGGCTGTGTTTGTGCAGGCACTTAATCTCTCTCTCTCTTTCTCTCTTTTTAATTTTAGAGGGTGATTGGAAACATTCCTTGCTCAGAGGTGTTTTCTCTTTTTATATGTATTGGTCCCTGGGTAAGACTTTCTTGGAATCTAAGGCTTAAAATTTTGAAATAAAATTAGGTGGCAGGAGTAGATATTAATAGTATTCTGGGAATTAAAATACTAGATATGAACATTCCTTTTCAGACTAGGCTTATGGGATTCTTTTGATCCTTACATAAATGGAACACATTTTTAAAAGTTATTTATTCAGTCTGGTTTTAAATCGTGCATCTACCTGGCTAGGAAGTAGCTTTTGATATTCAGACTTTAGTGACAATAACTTTCTTGATCATTCATTGTTCTCTTGCTTTTGGCTTTTATTTTTCTTATTTATAATACTTTTATTAATCAAAAGACCATTGCTGGTTTCAGGGAGGCTGCTTCATTATTGCTTTTTAATTCTGCGAAGGTTTTTGGAGATAGTGAGCAGGGACTGTTTCTCTAATGAGAACAATTCCAATTATTATCAACTGATTTTTATTTTATAGTCAAAGAAATTCTTTGGGTCATAGTGTTTAGAAGGGAGAAAATAGACAAGGATTTAAAATACTCATGATATGATTAGAAATTTACTAAAGCATTTTAGAATGAATGCGTATTACAAAATGTCATTGTTGAATTTTATCAGATTCAAACTAACCAATACTGAATGTTATGATCTTGGTTATTAAGTACAGTTGTACAACACTGGAAAATGAATTATGAGGAAAAAATGCAATCACATCCCCAAGAGAAAGATTTAAAAATCATTTCTGCCCTAATTCTGAAATCTTAGATCTAGTTCAGTGTTTTTCAATTTTCTTTCTTTTTTTAAACATTTTTTTCCTGACGTGAATTTGTAAATGCTCTTTCACATCTTCAGAGAGAAGTTCTCGTATAAGCCACTTGGAGGGTGAGATAGAGAGTTGGGGGCTGGATGGGGTGAGGTGTGTCTCTCCCGCCCTCTGCATAGAAGCAGAAAGTCTCCTATGTGGGAGGGCCCAGCCCTATTTCCAACATGCCTGAGACTTCCTCTTAGGAATGCGCTATATGTTTCTCTTAAAAAAGTCTTTAGGAACATTAGGACAGTCACTGCCAGTGGCGTTTTCAGATTTGATCTGGGGAAGTTGGTAATTTTAAGAGCAAAGTGTAGAAAACGTTCTGGAGCAAATATCAGAGAGGACAGAGAAAAGATGCCTTTTTCCCCCTCAGGCCCATTTAGAAGGGCCTGTTTTCTGAGAGAGAGAGACTCTGGCTTGGTACCCCATAGGATTAACATTTTCTCCTTAGTGTCCTTTGACTATCGTGATATGAGGTGTTTTAGTCATTTTATCACTACTAAACTCAATTACGTTATCATTGACCAATGTTGACTGCAGCTTTGTGTCTCCTTGTCATATATCAAATAAAATCTGGCCAGCCATCTTGCCAAAATGAAGCGAACACCCCCCAAATGTCAAATTGTTATTTTAGTAAAGCACAATTATCTGTCTATATTTTTAACCAAGATGAAATTAATAAAATTGCTATGGCCCTGGTGTTAATTAACGGGAGGATTAGAGCTATATCGGCTAAAAAGGAGGTGTAAACACTGTAATCTTGCTACATGTTTGTTTTCACACTACTGAAAATAAATAAAATGAGACTTAGGATAGGGATTAAGTTTCTTTTGGCATTAGACAGCAGATGCAAATGGAATGCGGCAGAAACCCTGAAGTATTAGTGAAGACATTATGTAAGGAAGAAAACTGTGGCCCTGCATTGCTTTCCTACCCTGTGGGTATACTTGGTCCCATCACAAATAGCCCCATCTGGATAGTTAAAAAAGGATTTTGAAAGCCTACCTCTGTGCTGTTCTTTACAGTGGTGAAACAAGGCAGCCAGTCATCTGCAGAGCTTGTCACCTTGCTGCCATGCACAGATTAACTAGAATTTAATGAAACGATGGCCAGATTCCCCATTATTGCACCATAATGTCATAACAACTAAAAATACAAAGTGGACCATGCTTTTCCTAGTCCTCTAACTGAAGTCACATGAAAGAGTTTGCTCTCTTCCAGCCTTTCAAGATTCCAGTTTGGGGATCCTATTTTTGGATAACAGCAAATACGTCTGGCTTTTCTGACTCTCTGGGCCTCCAGTGTCTCTTCGAACCAATAGATCAATCTGTGTTTTATTATTATTGTTGTATAACAGAGTGATAGATTGATCTATCTGTCTCTGAGAGCTATCTGGGCACTATGGACTGGATTGCCTTATCCTACAGATCCAGTTAAACTCCATCTGTATTAAAAATATCTTAAGTATCCAGCCTTGCTGGGAATGGACCACATGCTGTATCTAGACTTCACATCTGCCTCTGTCCCCTTCTCCCTCCCCTATACCCTATGGAATTCTATTAACTTGACTCTTGCAAGCATCCATCAGATGTTCTTAAACTCCGTTTCATCAACTGCCTCATTTGTTGCCCAAACTATTTTTGTGGACTGTAAATGCTCTTTTGATTTTCTAATTAGCCATTTATTTATTTAGTAGAGACAGAGTCTTGCTATGTTGCTCAGGCTGGTCTCAAGCTCTTGACCTCAAAGCGATCCTCCCACCTTAACCTCCCAAAGTGCAGGGATTATAGTCATGAGCTACTGCACCTGGCCTAATTAGTCTTTTAGATTCACAAAATAATAGTCACGTGACCACTCAGGTGGGGCTCAGGCAAATAGATGGTGAGTCGTGTAACTCTCAGGTTTGTATGACCCCATGACCATTACTCTTTGGGCAACCATTTAGGGGCCCCTAAAAGCCTTTCTGACTGTGCCTGGCACCTTAGTGGATGCTGGATTATGCCCTGCTACTACAGGTGGGTGTGTTTTGGTAGGTGAGAGAAGTACCTGAATCTGATGCTGTCATCAATAAACCAGGAGAAAGAGTTGTTTGTCCAGAAGCCTGGTTAGCATTCGGTGGGATGTAAACACATCACTCTTTCTCAACTCTTGGCTCCTTCTCTGTACATTACACTTCTCCAGCCTGGAAAGAAACATTCTACATCTCTTGAGCACCAGGTTCTACTGCTGCGATGAGAAGAGCTCTTTGGAGCAGCTTCCTCTCCTAATTCCATCCCACCCCTTCAGTTGCACAGCAGCCATGCCTGGACTCACAGTTCTGTTGCCTCCTCCCTGTCAAGCCTCAGGAATCTTTAAAAGGACTTTTCGAAACAAAACAAAACACCCCCTCCTGAACTCCAGATTAGCCTCTTAAGCTCATTAAAGTTCCTTTAAATACCAAAATGTTGGGCTCCTGGGGACTATCCCCCCAAACCATATTTTCATTCTTAACATTGTTGTCATTCACTGTGCAGCAGATTAAGGCCAGCTCCCTCTGGGCCCAGAAATAGGCCCCCTTTCTCTGCGGGAGGGTCCGAATATGTCTTTGTTTGAGCACCCGACAGCCTGAGCCTGAGTGGGAGTTGATGCCAGCTTGGCCTGGGGCCCCCAGCTCCAGGAGGGGAGGAGGTTGATGTCTCTCCTGAGCATGGGGCCCAGGAAAGGGAATGGGCATTTGAGAGGAGAAGGTGTGAGTTTTGCAGTTTCACAAGCTTGGCAGTCACTGGGTCCTATCTCAGTCGTTGGAGAGAATCAGGAATAGGCAAGTGCTCTGATGGCCTGGATTTAAAGAGCTGTCCTGGCCCTGGAGAATCAAGGTAGCTTTAGGAGCGTTTGAGAAACGCTAAAGCCTAGTTTCTGTGCATCCCCCAGGCATTCCTGGTCCATCACAGTACAGAGGTGGATTTTTATGGACACACCTGCCTTTTGCCTAACATTTCTTCCCTTATTTCAGCCTCCTTTCCAAAGAGCTTCCTTAATAACATCCTGCCTCCTCTCTGTCATTTCAGGCTTCCTTCTCTAAAGCTGGCTTTTGGGGAGAGCTTTCTGGTTTTGACAGTGGAACAAATCCTTTTAAACGTAATCATCTAGAGTTTCCTTCCCTGCTCTTGGCTCCCTGCTCACTCTTTCTCCTCTTGCTCTTCCTCACATTGTGGCAGGGATTCCCATCGTGCATGTGTTCTCTGGTAATGACAGCCACCATCTTTACAGCGATGCAGGCACAGCTCTTCAGAGACACAAACCAGTTGGCAGTGCCATGAGGTAGACTCTGGAAACCCAGAAGGGAAGAACATCCCAGGAGACCCCTCTCTGCCTCTTTTTGGCTGGAGTTTTGCTTGCACCCTTCTTGCCCCTGGTGCTCTGTGCACCTTGAATTTCTGGATTCAACCACGGTACTTGTTTTTCTAAGCCCCGTTTTCAGAATCTCAGCTTGGCTGTGCCTTCTTTCTTGTCTCATGCTCTGAACCCATCTTGTGACCTTTTATGTTTCATATTACTTTGTGCTCAGGCTAGAGCTGGCTCTTACCTAGCTGCCAAATTGGGACAATGTTATGAAATAATTCACATTGGGATGGACAAGATAATGTTCTATTCTTCTGAAGATACTTTTTAACTGGAAGAGTGTTTAGTCAAATGAATGACTATCTTAGGGTAGAATTTTAGGCTGTAGATGGGAACCACTAGTGGAGGAGATATTTTGTGCAAATAATACTTTGTAGGAGGCTTCCCTGTTTATCTATACGGATGGCTGGCCAGTATTATGTGCCCATTTTTTTTTTCTTCTTGGTTTTATTTTCTTTATGCTTTGTCTTTGGTTGAGATCTTACATTTCAAAAACCCATGTTCATAGATGGAAGGGGATAGACAGGTGGGTATGAGTGGTTTGGACACTGCATAGCTCTCTCCATTACTGAAAAAATAATTTGAAACACATGTCTTATTGTCAACAGATGTCTAAGCCATGGTTTCCTCATCTATACAATAGAATGTAAGAATAATAACCTCATAAGTTTACTGAGAGAATTAAATAAGATAATGAACCTGAAAAACCTTTTGGAAAAATATAGAGTACTCTACATCGTGGGGTATTATTATTATTTATATATAAGCAAAAGCTTATACATAGTATTTGAAGCTGTGTATGATAAGCCAAGACAGTGTAGT
This sequence comes from Cacajao melanocephalus, assembly GCA_963573385.1. Classification (NCBI taxonomy): domain Eukaryota; kingdom Metazoa; phylum Chordata; class Mammalia; order Primates; family Pitheciidae; genus Cacajao; species Cacajao melanocephalus. The sequence goes on along the minus strand of CAUYLG010045520.1, from coordinate 21,911 downwards.
TGTTAAGAGCATAGACTTAGGAGCCAGAGTATCTGGGATCAAATCCTTGTCCTGCTGTTCCTTAGCTGTGTTACCACAGGCAAGGGTCTTACTTGCTCTGTGCCCATTTCTTCTCTCTAAAACAGGGATAGTAATAGTATCAACCTCAAAAAGTCACCTTTGTTTAATATTTGAAATGCATGCAGATCAATGCTTGGCTCACAGAAAATTCTGTAAAATGATGCATTGAAAAAAATGTATCCTTTTCAATTTTTGAAGAACCTTCACATATATTATCTCTGTTGATCCTCACAACAGTTTTAAAAGTTAGATAAGGAGAGGTTTTTGGTTTTCTCCTCCTGCATTTTATGGCTGAAATAAAGGCTCAGAGAAGTTAATAACTTGCCTAAGGTCACGCTGCTGGGGGAAGAGAGAAGCTGGGATGCCGACCCCAGCCTCTAACTCCTGGTCCAATGGCCTTTCCACTAAATCACACCATCTGCTGCTTGAATTCTGGTGTTCACACCCCAGTGAGATCACAATTCTCAGTTTGTCCTGTTGAACCAGCTCTTGGAAAACAAGTCCCCACCTGCTAGATACTTGAGCTTTCAGGCAGCCTCCTGATGGTCAGCTGTTTATAGTATTCTGTGGTTTTAAAGGAAGTTTTTAGGATTTGGGGATTGCCTCTTTGTGCGTATGAGAAATCAGCTTATGTACAATCATTGCTCTTGTTTGCCAAACTCCTTCACACCCACAAAGCTGTCCTAGACCATCCTTTCCTATCCCACACCATCCACATTGGTCTCTATTGCCCCTCTAGCATATAGCATAGCTGTGCTTCCACCCAGCCCCCAGAAGAAGGACAAAAAGGCAGAATTTGCTTTCTCTCCAGCTCCAAGGGTTTGCTATTGGTGACTTTTGTCCTGGGAGCTTGTCTGTACATTTGGCAGCAGAACTGTTGAATATCAGATCCGGAGCTTCCAGCATAACTTCCATTGGGACCAGCCGGCAGCTGTCCATCCATTCCTTGCATAACCCCTTTCCAAGTTTTCTTCTGAACTGTGTTGTATTTTCAAACAAGTCTCAGCCTTAGCTAGAAAAGATCCCACTGTGCCCCCAGTGGAGGCTGATTTCCAGAACTGTTGACATCTCTCTTGTTTGTTACTTGGCCTAGCTAGATCAAAAAGTGATAATGGAATCTCAGTTTTTAAGGAAATTGAGTGTTTCTGTATTGTATTATTTCTCTTACCATTGCTGAAATTTTATTCTCTTAAAACTAGCTCTAGTTCATTTTGGAGAGATGAAATATGTTTCTGAATTTAATCTTTGTAAACTGGTGTTTAATGAAACTAGAGGTTTCAGGTAACACATGAGCAACTGGAATTCACTTTACCTGGTTGCATGTGGAATTTTCTAATTTAGAGTTAAATAGACTCTTATAAATAGTTGTTTTATTAATTAAATCATTCGTTTAATCATCAAGTATCCTTATTAAATTTCTGTATGTGTCAGGTATGCAAATGAATAAAACACTGATGCACTGAAGGTCTAGCAAAGACTGTTTAGACATGTAAATTAAGCAGATGCTTGAAAAAAGAGTAACATTATTATTATAATTTTTTGAGGTGAAGTCTTGCTCTGTTGCCCAGGCTGGAGTGCAATGGTGCGATCTCAGCTCACTGCAACCTCTGCCTCCCAGGTTCAAGCGATTCTCCTGCCTCAGCCTCCTGAGTAGCTGGGATTACCGGCGTGTGCCACCATGCCTGGTTATTTTTTGTATTTTTAGTATAGCTGGCATTTCACCATGTAGATCAGGCTGGTCTCAAACTCCTGACCTCGGGATCTGCCCACGTTGGGCTCCCAAAGTGCTGGTATTACAGGCGTGAGCCACTGTGCCTGGCAACATTATTTTAAGAAAGGCATGGCCACAGGCATAGAGAACCATTTTATCTAAATTCCTTGGTTCTGTATGACCATGTGCTATTCATCATCTTCAAAGTGCTTATTACAACTTGAATATATATATATATGTGTGTATATATATTCCAATAAAGCAACTATACGTGTATGGTCTGTTTATGTCACTATACCATATGCTCTATTAAGGAAGACACTTACTAGTTTTGGTTTTGTTTTATAACCCCTGCATCTCTATCATCTCGCATAGTATTCAGCGAATACGTGTTGGTTGAATAGATAAATTAATCATGTGACTTGACTGGGGTTGTTTAAAAAGCTTCATGGAAAAGGTGACATGTTAACTGGCTCTTGGAGGATGAGTGGGAATGTAGGAAAAAGGGAGAGAATGGGAGAATTCCAAGTGGAGGAAGAAACATGTACAAATGGATGGAGCTCTGAAAAGGAAGTGTGCTAGTCGCTGTAGTCACTGTTCATGGACATGGTGGTGCCACAACGTGAAGTGCATTTATGATATGGCTGGTTGTGGACTGCAAAATCATGCTAAGTGGCTAGGAGTGTTGTGTAACATGCAAAGAACTTTCAGTTTCGTCCTGTGATTAGTAGGCAGCCAGCAGGGATTTCTAAGCATGAAATATTGTGGCCATACTTATTTTCTGGAAAGGTAATTCTGGTGGCAAACTGGGGCACTGGTAGGAGCCTGGGTAAAGACTGGCAAAGACCACTTAGACAGTTGTTGCTATAGTCTAGACAAGAGATAATAAGGATATAAATTAAGGTGAGACATTGGGAATGAAGAGGACAAACGTAACCAAGAAAATATTCCTGACATAGGGTAAGTTGAACTTCATGACTTTTGACTGAGGAAAGGGGTGATAAAGAGAGAAGATTTGAAGATGATCCAGAAGGGACAAGGTGGACTGTCATGTCAGTACCTGATAGAGGGAATTTAAGAAGTGAGCAGGAGACAGGCAGAAGCAGATAATGACAATGACTATGAACATGCTATGCTAAGTTACTGGCGAGACAGTCAGGTGGAGATGTCCAGGAGGCAGTTGTGAACGAAGATCTGGAAACCAGTCAGGGCACAAAGTTTTGGGATACATTGTCATATAAATGTGAGAAGAGGAGAGTGCCCAAGGGCGTACTACATGAAAAGAGACCCTAGGAGGACTCTGTGGGGAGCACCAGAATTCAAAGAGCTTTGGGAGATTCTGTAATGAGATGACACAGAGGCAGGGAGAACACCGGAGTGAGTTCTGGAAGACAGGGCAGTAGTAGGGAATTTCAAGAAGTAGGGCTGCCTGTTTGCCCTTATCAAGAGTAGTTTTGGCCAGGTACAGTGGCTCATGCCTGTAATCCCAGCACTTTGGGAGGCTGAGATGGGTGGATCACTTGAGTCTAGGAGTTTGAGACAAGCTTGGGCAATGTAGTGAGATCTCATCTCTAAAAAAATAAAAATAACAACAGCGAGATGTGGTGGCACATGTCTGTGGTCCCAGCTACTTGGGATGCTGAGGCGGGAGAATGGCTAGAGCTCAGGAGTTCAAGGCTGCGATGAACCATTGCACTCCATCACCACTGCACTCCAGCCTGGGCAACAGAGCAAGACCCTGTCTCAAAAAACCAAACAAACTAGGTTTTCTAGAGGCATAGAGGGGAAAGGGCAGCATTTCATACCATATAAAGGTTATACAGTAAAAAGAAGTTGGAGAAATAGCGGGAGTGATGTGGCCACTCTTTCAAGAAGATGGGTAGTGAAAAAAAGATACGGGGAAAAGACAGCACTTGGGGTAGAGATAGAATGAAGGGAAGGTGCTTTAGGATGAGGTAGTTTTGAGCCTGCTTGATGGCTAAGGTGAGTTTAGCCAGGGAAGGAAGGAAGTTGAAGATCTAGGAGGGAGAGCATTTATTTGATAGAAGAGAAGCCTGGGAAAGGGTCAGGGACACATCTGGGGCACAGGTTCTGCCCCTGCTTTGCTCTTTCCCAACCACTCCTTCCCTTTGTTCTTTTGTGCATTTCCCTGTGCATTGGTTGGAACTGATCACTGCAGGGCAGGGGCTGGCAGAGGTGGGTCTGCTTTCCTTCACTCAAGGCCTCTCAGTAGGTGAGAGCTTCCCATAGAGCTGCTTTGCCAATGCCTCCCTGGGTTATGGGCCTGGGAATGGCACTAGAGTGAGGCTCCCATCTATCTCCTTCTTCTTCAGATAACCAGTCATCTCAGCGTGTAGCTCACTTGCCTGACTTCTTTTTGCTTTTGCTCCTGATCTATGCAGAACTCTATTGCATGTTGTCTGAAGTACACCTCCACACGGCCAGTTCCCCAAGACAGGTCTACAAGCCTCACCAGGCCAGGAACCAGTCAGCTGTGCTTATGTGCATGCCTGTCAGTTGAAGAGCTTTTGCTTTCTGTGATACTTGGGAGGACTCTCAAAACAAGGGAGTTCAGGGTATGGGTACCATCTTCCTTGTTGACCAGACTGCAGTGACGCAGTCTGTACCCAGCTATCACTGTTTTGTAGTGTTATCCACTTGCCTGATTCACACATTTCCTTCCCCGAACTGGAGCATAGGGTGACTAGTGGGTAAAAGTGGGTTTTCAGAATCTTTGAGCTTTAATTCTGTCTTTGCCTCTGCTTTGGCTGGGTGGGCCTGGGCAAATCATTGAACCTCTTTGAGATGATGCCATTTATTGCAGTGCCTTTACCTTGAGCTCTCTGAGGTGTGGAACATGCTCACAAACTGCCTGATGTGTGCAGTGGTGGAGAGTTAATTGTTTTGACAGGAAGAGGGAGAACAGTGTGTGGTTAGGTGGGAATACTTTCCTAGGTCTAGCGCTGTCATATCCATGTAGAAAAGTGACAAGGTCACTTGTGACAAGAAACAGTGACAAGATCATAAGTGGCCAGACCTCTGAGCTTTGAAGGGAATTAAACTGAACTTGGTGCTACCAAGGAAGCCAAGTATTTTCCAATGGCTCTGCTTCTGTGGGCAGTAAATTCAGTGGAAAATATATTAGTGATGGGTTATTTGATATCATAGACATCCAACTGATTCATGGAGTGGATTTTTCTACTTGTCAACTGTTTGTTAGACCTTAGTTTGGACTGAGCTCAATAGGGCTAGAAGGGACTTGGGTAGAGAACTGTAATACAAATTGCAATACTTAATGATGTATTATTTTTCAATTTCCTTGTTGACAGTTAAAGAGCAAGGGCCAAATGAAATGCACTCTTTTAAATGGCAATATGGACACGGCGGGATTGTTGGAAAGCCATTAGTAGCCAAACCTAGTTAATAACAGCTCAGGTAAATGCTCTCCATCACTGGCCCCTTTCCCCCAACTCAATTATTAAAGGATTAAAGGACTTTCCTGATGAACTCCCTTAAAAGTTTAATGATGTGCAGTATTGCAGAGGTCAGACTGTTACGATGAAGTGATTTCAGCTTTGCCCTGACATTGCTGGCTAATCAGAGAGAAAGAAGGTTCTGAAGCTCACATTACCTGTAATGTGATAAGACCCACCATCAATAAAGTCACATGCTGTGGAATCCAGGGGAGCTCATATTCCTGACTTTTACCAGATTGTGCTAATTTCTGGGGACAACACGGAGGGAGAACATGTTCTGCTGGTAGCCTTCCAACCAGTGTGGCATCTGTCCAGATAGTACTTACTTGTTCTTAGAATTCAATAGTGTTTTTAAGGGATGCTAATGGAAAAAGACGTATCCCAGACCTTGGTTTGATGTTTAATTGTGCATAAGGGGTGAATCAGTCCTCAATGGCTGCTGGCAACCATCTTAAACATAGAACATGTACTTTGAGTTGCTGTTTTTGGGGTAGTAACACACACACACACACACACACACACACACACACACTGTCCGCTAATATAATTGATGATATGCTTATGTGGGATCAGTGGACAAGGTCAAATCTGTAGCCTCTGGTCAACTAAAACTGAGTCAACTCCTCTTGGTGTCTTTGGGGACCCAACTTATATCCTTAGACTCAGGAGCACCAAGAGGTAAATAACGGAGCTAACCAGCCACAAGCAAGCTATTTTAAAATCCAAAGACATCAGTACACAGTGAGTGCTCTGGAAATGCAGGTCTGCTGTGGGGAATGCAGTCAAGGGTGAAGATGGCACTTCTGGATAAGTGGCATCTGTCTTACCAAGTCTCCATGGCAAGAGACAATGGACGTCATGAGAGCCTTATTAGTGAGTCACTTAGCATTGAGAAGCCCCAGATTTCGAGGATCATTTCTAATTTTAAAGCCCTTTTGGGTATAGGATCTACTATTTGTTCTTCGTTTTGTAAAACCCATTTCTATTTGGTTGTTTTAGAGTTGGAGTTCAGATTATTATCATTTTTCATGCATGGTTGCTTTTCAATTTTCCTTCAAAAGGTGAATCCATTGTGACTCAGTATCTTTTCTCTATGCGCCGAAATTCCCATTTAATCAAAGATATTGTTACGTTTAGAACAAGATTTTAGAATTGTGGTCTTAACCCTCAGTTTTAGCTTGAAAAATAAATTTTAATTAATTATTTTATCTACTAATAGTTATTGAGCAACTACTATGTAGGAGGCATTGTTACAGTTACTTGGGATATAGCAGTGATTATATTCTAGATGGAAAGAAAGAAAATAAGCAAAATGTATATTTCTCCAGATACCCGGAAGTTTGGCTCCTCCCTCATGTGTGTACTAAATGTCCATATTCTCCTACTCTGACCACCTATTTAATATTGCAACCCGCTCTTACTCTCCCCATCTTCCCATAATTTCTGTATAGTTTCTTTTTTCCCAGACCACTAAATATCTTCCAGAATATGCTGTAGTTTATTTATTTATTATTTAAATGTATTGTTTGTTCTCCCCATCAAATTGTAATCCCCATGAATGCAAGAATTATTGTTTTGCTTACAGGTCTGATGCCTGGAATAGGATAGGCGTTAGGTCGTTGAGGAAAGTCTGGAGTGATTGAATGTGAGAGTGAATGAAAGTGAAGGCAGAAGGATGATTCCAAGATATTCCCCCTGAGCTGCGTGTGTCCCTGTGGTGAGATACCAACGATGTAGGTGGAGGGGTTGGAGTAGGGGTGTGTAGCAGCAAAGCTTTTCTTGGATGTGGACGAATAATATTCCACTTCTTGGCACCATTGTTTTATTTCTTAAAAACATCCTCAGAGACCAAAAAGGAAGGGGAAGTGTCAAGAGGCAAGCAGGTGAAAAATCCAATGATCCTGATATTTGCCGGCTCTCTTTGAAAAGCGTGCCTGTTTGTGTCTGTTTCTGGGGAATAGGGCCCCTAGATTTGATTAGATATTGGAAGTGCCCTGTGATCCTGAAACGATTAAAGATTGGTCATCTGGAAGAAAAGAAAAGTATTAAGTATTAGGCATATTCTAACAAGGAAATAACATTGTGAGAATGAAGGACAGGAAGATACATAGAGACCCCCAACCCCAGCCCTTACCCTGCTCCTCACAACAGGGACATGGGTTCAGATCCCAGCTCTGTTAACCTCTGAGGAATCCCTTTCCTTATTTCTAAAAGGCAGGCACTATCTCTTTACATGTGTTTTAGGGATTAAAGATTATGTATGTTATAAAGCATTTAGTAAAGATCCTTGATAAGTGGGAACTAATTATACTAATAATTTACTTGGCAATGTTTAGCAATATCAACCAGTTGCAGATTAGGCCCACATGGACAATTTTCTTCTCCTACCAGTGGTTTGCTTCTTTCATTACCTTTAAACCTCAGCATAACTTTTTCTAAGAATTCTCAGTGGATATACCTAATATTTTAAAAGGATGTAAAAGCTGACAGATTGTCTCGTAAAGTAAAAACATACATCAGATTCAAGAAAGAAAAATCAAAAAGAAATACTTGGTTTAAGAACAGGAGCTTCAAATAGAAGATAAAATATACTTACCCTTGTTGGTTTATACAAACTGACTGATAAACTGTGGTCATCCAGTATTTGTTACATTAATCTCAAACTGAAAAATAATTAGCAAATTTGTTAAGAAGGCTTATGTTTACCTTTCTTTGATAATTGTGATCATTTGTTGGTAATTGAATGTTGAACTGTGTTCCACTGATTTGATTATAGCTGTCAGGAGGGAAATAATGCACTTCAATTTCACAAATGTGTGTGAACTTTACAGGTCTTATATTTAAGATAGTCTCACCCTCTCTCAGAAGGTATGCATAATGACAAGACTTATTGAGTTATTGATTATCTTTTATAAATAAGACCACAAAATGCTCCCTAATTAATCAATTTGTTAATATTAATTTAGTGAATGGATATACACTAAAATTTTCAAATGTATCTGTAACAATTAATTTATGTATGCCTTATGTATTTTCACTTTCATAAGAGTTTAAAGTCTTTGAATTTTTATTTTTGAGGGAAATTATAATACAGTTTCTTTCAACCCTTTTAAGAAGAAGGTACCATGCAATATTGAAAGCTTAAAAGACAGGAAGGTCATATTTTAAGTAAATAATACAAATTATTCCTAATTTGTAATCCTATTTTCTGTCTTTCCGTTTCAGAACCCAAACTAATTTACATAGAAATATTTTCTTCCAAATTTGAATGTATAGTAAACCTCTTAACAAAGGGGTGGTGTTTCAGTAACACAATTCAAGGTAAAAAAAAAAAAATTCAGTACTCGTGGGAAGAATTACTGCATCAGGGAATGCTCTAGGATGAGAATTTCCTCCCTGGCCAGCCTTGCAAGGTGACTCTAGACCTCCTGAGACTGCCTGAGGTGGGCTATAGCTCCCAGGCACAGTGGCCAGAGACTGGGCATTCCTGGAGGGCTTCTGCCCTTCCCTCAGCAGATCAAGAGGCTAGTCTTGGGCCCCTGAGAGAGACCTCTTCCCTTAGCTTGTTGCACTAATGCCTCTTCAGTTACAGACTTGCTGGGTGTAAAGAAGAGTGAAGTTCCTCTCAATTCCTTTCTTGGCCAGGACAACATTAGCATAAAAAGAATTTCATTTAAGCCACTTAGTTTCCTCGTAATTAATCATGTGATTATTTATGTTTAGTTTTGAAATAATGGCAGGGTGTGTGAGAGTCAGACCTGGTTTGAAAATTGTCATTTATTAGTTGTGTGACCTTGGATGGGTATTTGATATCTCTATGCCTCAGCTTCTTTACATTTAAAGTTAGGATGATATGTTACCAACCTCAAAAGAATGTTTTGAGTTTTAAATGAGATGGTGAATGTAAATAACTTAAAACTTCCTGTTATTAAGTTGATGATGAGTTAAAACTTAACTCATCATTATCATCATCGTCATTATGGAATTGGAGACAGCTGTGATTGTATTGCTAGAATATTCTGTGTCTATTTATTTTTGCTTGTGCCTTTTCAACTGAATTGCAAGCTGGTTAGCTGATCTGTTGAGCAATCCATTGATTGCTTTGTTCATATCATTTGTGGGTCAGTTGGCAGTCTCATGTAAATGACTCATACTAACTCAATCTTGGGTTTAGTGGTGCAGCTGTTTTGTGTGTCTTGACCCAGATCTCTCTATGTGAGTCCGTTTATCAATCATTAGGTATTCACCTATGTCTTTGCCAGTCACTGTGTTTAATTTGCCTTAGGTTTCCTTTCCTTAGCTTGGTTCTCATTTGACAACCACCTGTGACATATATTGATTAGTATGTCCCACATGACATACTAATCAATTTATGTCACAGGTGGTTGTCAAATGAGACATTCTATGCAAAGGTGCTTCAAATCTGTAGAAAGTCATAAAGCTGTGAGTTTTTATGAATATTTAAGGTTCATAGACAATATCCACAAGGGAATATTAGAAAACACTTCATGTAACTGCTTCTTTTTAGAACAAGAAGCCCAAGATCCAGGGAGGTCATCATTATTATTGAACCTGGTGTTTTCATTGTGTGTGTGCACATTTGTGTGTGTGCATGTGTGTGTGTATAAACAATGTCCTTGGGCTTCAAGAACTATAAAATATTTTGGAGGGTGAAGATGTATAAAAATGAAACGTAGAGAACAAATTATTTTTATCATTTAGAGAAAAACTGTGTGGAAGAAGCAGTGAATGCAATGGGAAATTTTTTAAAAATTTCAATTCAAATTTAAAAGGGGGAGATTGATGCTGTTCAAAACTTGGAGTATCACCATGAGAAAAGTGGCCTTGAGTGAATCCTTGAAGGATAAAAAGTAAATGTAGAGAAGAAAAGGAAGACAATCCAGGCAAAGAGGTAAGAATAAAGGCCTAGCGAGTCTAGAAAAACAGACACTGTATCATGTAATTATTGCCATAATCTCATTGGAGATATGAAACTGAGGCTCCAAGAGGCGAAGTGATGGTCCCAATGCCCCATGGTTTCTAAATGGCATAGATGGGAGTGAGGCTCAGGTTTTCTAGTAGCAAGTCCAGTGCTCTTTGCACTGTGTCACAGCTGCTTTCTGTGTAGGACAAAGCCCTGGAGATACTGTCTGCTTCAGTCACCAGGCTGTGTGGGAAGGTTATGCCAACTCTTTCCATGAACATTTAAATGCAGACAGCTCTGGGACAGTTCTGTTGCTGAGAAGATAGATTTAAGTCACTGCCTAAGAATAAGTGGAGTGATTTTTCTGCATACAATTACCCCAAAACTCTATCTTATTACTCGATAGAATGAATGTTGTTGAGAAACAAAATAAGCAATGGTGGATGTGTTTGCTTGATAAATTTTCTTTTCTACAGTTTCTTCTGGGTCTCAGCATATATTAGTTTGACTATTAATTATTGTAATCGTATCCTGAGCATAAAAATATTTATACATTATATACCTATATGTATATATTTGCATATACTCATATACATGTGAAATCATTGGACTTTAGAAATAGAAAGTACTTTGTATATTACGCATAGTATAATAGGAAACGAATTGCCTTATTCCTAATCTTTGTTTTTAAAAGTATATCTCCTGTAGACAGTAGATAGCTGAGTATTTTTTTTTTTTAAGGCACAGTCTAGCTCTGTTGCCCAGGCTGGAATGCAGTGGTGCGATTTTGGTTCACTGCAACACCCGTCTCCCGGGTTTAAGTGATTGTCCTGCCTCAGCCTCCTGAATAGCTGGGATTACAAGTGCCTATCACCATACCCAGCTAATTTTTGTATTTTTAGTAGAAACGGGGTTTCACTGTGTTGGCAAGACTGGTCTCAAACTCCTGACCTCGCAATTTGCCTGCCTCATCCTCCCAAAGTGCTGGGATTACAAGCGTGAGCCACTGCACCTGGCTGAGCGTTTTTTTTTAAAAATCCATTCTGACAACCTCTTTCTTTTAAATCAAGTGTCTAGTTCATTAACATTTAATGTAATTATTGATACAGTCAAAGCAGGGTCTACTATTTTGCTATCTACTTTCTATTTATGCACTCTGTTTTTTGTTCTCTGTTCCTCCTTTCATGCCTTCTTTTGGTTCATGGAATTTCTAAAGAATTTTATTTTAATTTACTTATTTTTTTAACCTATACCTCTTCACACTATTAATTTTTTAGTGGTTGTTCCCAGGATTACAATATATCTCCTTAAAAATTCACAATATGCTTAGAGTTAATATTGCACATAACATGTAAGGGCCTTGGAACTATATACATCTGTTTACTCTCTTCCTCTATTCCTTTTGCTATAGTTGTCAGACTTTCTCCCCCTGTGTTCTTTATTTACCTATTTTATTTTATTTATTTTATTTTATTTTTCTGAGACCGAGTCTCACTCTCTTGCCTAGGCTAGACTGCAGTGACACAATTTCGGCTCACTGCAACTTCTACCTCCTGTGTTCAAGCTAGTCTCATGCATCAGCCTCCTGAATAGCTGGGGTTACAGGCACCCGCCACATGCCCGGCTAATTTTTGTATTTTTAGTAGACATAGGGTTTTGTCATGTTGCCCAAGCTGGTCTCAAATTCCTGGGTTCAAGGGATCCACTCACCTTGGCCTCCCAAAGTGCTGGGATTACAAGTATGAGCCACTGTGCCCAGCCCCGCCTTGTGTTCTTTAAATTAGATAATTTCTATTGATCTATCCTTAAGTTCATAAACTTTTTTGTCATTTCCAATCTACTCTTAAGCTATTCTGGTAATTTTTTTACTTCAGATATTGTAGTTTTTAGTTCTAGAATTGCACAGCCTAATAGCTACTAGCAACATTTTCTCATTTTAATTTGAATGAATTAAAAAGGTTTCTTTAGTTACATGCCACATTGCCAGTGCTTAGTAACTACATGTGACTAGTGACACTAATGCAACAGCAAAGATACAAAACCTTTCCATTGCTGCAGAAAGTTGTATTGGACAGTGTTGCTATTGAATTTTATTTGATTTTTTATAGTTTGTATTTCTCTGATGATATTTCCTATCATTCCTTTTTTTTGAATATATTTTTCTTTACATTTTCTTCATATTTTCTTTACATCCTTGAGCATCATTTTAATAGATGCTTTAAAATCCTTGTCAGCTAATTACAACATCTAGGTCATTTGAGGGTTGGCCTCTGTTGATTATCCTTCCTCTTGAGTATGGGTCATGTTAATAATTTTAAATTGTATCCTGGACATGATGCATTGTCAATAACCTGAATTGTTCATTCAAAGAATACTTAATACTTATATCTTATTTTTGAAAATTTCCAGTAGGCAGATCTCTTGGTTGAACTCAAATTGTAAACTTTCTTCCCTGTGGTGAGCTATACGGAAAGAATCTACAGGGCATCTCAGTTCAGTTCTTTCATCCTGAATTAGGCTACTTGGAGTCTACCCAGTACGTGTGTAGGTCAGGGCTCAGCTGGACATTTGGATAAAGCTTATGTATAGAATTTAGAGCTCCTCCTCTTTGTGTCTTTCCAAGTTTATCCCCTCACTTTGTAGCCACTGTGTTTGCCCTAGATTTGGGCCTCTAGTTCTTCTAGTCAGTAAGACTGTGGGTTTTACATCTGAGTTTCTTAGTTACCCTGCCTGACTAAAGGCTGTAAGAACAGGAAATCTAGTTCCAGTCACTTCTTCCCTGTGGTGACTCCCTTTCAATATCTGCCTACTTTTGGTCCATTGTCTGCTATCTTCACATAGTTGTTTTCTGTATTTTGTCTGCAGTTTGTAATTATCTGGGGGAGGTTGGTCTCCTCGCAGCTACTCAGCCACTACTGGAAGAGGAAACTTGTTTCAGATTTTTATCTTTTATTGGTTTGTTTTTTGAGACAGAGCCTTGCTCTGTTGCCTAGGCTGGAGTGCAGTGGCATGATCTTGGCTTACTGCATCCTTAACCTCCTGGGTTCAACCAATCCTGCCACCTGAGCCTCCCAAGTAGCTGGGACTACAGGCATGTGCCATCATGTTCAGCTAACTTTAAAATTTTTTTGTAGAGACAGGATCTCTCCATGTTGCCCAGGCTGGTGTCGATCTCCTGGGCTCAAGGGAACCTCCAGCCTCCACCTCCCAAAGTGCTCGATTACAGGCATGAGCCACCATGCCTGGCCTCACATCTGACTCAGCCACTTATGTGACCTTGTTGCTAACCTCTTATGCCTTAGTTTCATTATATGTGAAAAGATAATAATAATACCTGCTTTACGATATTGTTGGGAAGATTAAATAAGTGCAGTTATATAAAACACTCAGAGTTATTTCTGGTACAGACTAACTGCCCCATGTTAGTTGTTGTTAACAGTATGATAAGTTCAGTCTTCTCCTTTTGCATATAAGGAAGTCACATGTCACATTGCTAGTGAGTGACAGAGCCAGCACTGGAACCCTGATTCCCAGCTGGGCCACACAGAAAGTCCATAGACATACTCAAACAATGTGTTAGTCTTGGAGATAGCCAAACATCTTAGATTGTTTGATGTGCTGTAGCTCTATACATTATTTTATACTTCCACAATTTTTGATTTTTTGAGAGGTGAGTGAGTAGACAGTTTGATAGGTTTTACTAGTAACAGCTTTTTCTGTCAGCTTCACCAAAATTTTCTGTTGCCTCTGATGTTTTTAACCCTTTATTCACCCATATCACTGTAAGGCTTTTTTTGCAGTGGCAGGGGTGGGAGAGTTGCATGTGAGTACTTACTGCCTTTTGCCTTCAACTACATTGTTCTGTTCTCTTTTTCCATTTAGTGGGAATGTTCAATTTTACCCCTCTACTCCATGAATGAAGTAGCCTACTCAGACAATGTCATGCTGGTTGCCCCTCACTGAATGGCCTTTGGTTTGCTGACATGTTTTGGGAACAGAGAGGCCCTGTCTCACTTGGAGATCAAGCAGTGTATTTGCACATCTCCTCTGTGTGGGAGACTGATATGGTTTGGCTTTGTGTCCCCACCCAAATCTCATCTTGAATTGTAATCCCCATAATCCCCATGTGTCAAGGGCAAGACCTGGTGGGAGGTGACTGGATCATGGGAGTGGTTTCCCCATACTGTTCTCATGATAGTGAGTTCTCACAAGATCTGATGGTTTTATAAGGTTTGACAGTTCCTCCCATACACGCTGTCTTTCTCTTGCCTGCCGCTATGTAAGACATGCCTGTTTCCCTTTCTGCCATGATTGTAAATGTTCTGAGGCCTCCCGAGCCATGCAGAACTGTGAGTCAATTAAATCTCTTGTTTTAAAATAAATTGCACAGTCTTGGGGAAGTTGTTTATAGCAATGTGAAAATGATTAGAGACTTCTCCAATTCTCAGCTTGGGGCTCTCTTTTGTCATGGGGGAGGTATGCCCTGATGCACATTGGTATCATCATGAGCATCATTTTGTGTTTTGAGATTTCTGCCCCAGAGAGATAAATTGCTTCATTTTTCCTGACAATTGCACTGTGAACTGAGATTATTTAGCCATGTTCTTTCCATGTGGGATAAGATCTTGAGATAAGACAAGAAACACAAAGAAGTAAGATGTGAATAGGGCATGCAGTTGCCTTTGTTATGCAGGAGGAAACCTGGAACTCACTGGAAAACTAAGGTCTGCTTCATGTTTTATTCTAGTTGTGCCTCTGTGAATATGACTGAATTGGATGGGGCTGAATCTGTCTTTTGGTCCACCTCTCCAAGTCTCACTCATGCTTCTGTGCCTCCAGCAGGATGCCAGCCCTCATGGGCACAGGTGCATTGTAAATATGGCCCTGTTGGGTGGATCACATTGCTTAGTCTTTGTTGGGTTTCTGGCCAGATACTGGGACAGAGTTGCAAGTAGGTGGGAGTGCTGCAGAGGTTAAACTGAAAGCTTGCTTCCAGACTGCAGGGTTTGTATCAGGCCCGCTGGTACCTGCCTGTTAATTTTACACACTGTGGGCATAGCACTGTGGGACAGCCTCCTGCCCAGCAACAGACATGCATCTTTCTGTGATCTGTTTGTGTCACATGCTAACAGGTTGTTACTGGAGCTAAAATCTAGATGAGTGAACACTGTGACCTCAACACAGATCACAGAACAGTTACTTGGCCTGTGGGCAACCGACCAGAATCCACAGGTTGCTGTGTTAAAACAGTGAGAAAGAAAGAAACAAGGGTGCAGGTTGGTGTTTTTGTTAATGTAATTCTTTTTTTCTCCTAGCTTGTGCCATCTGCTCTCCTTATCTCTCCTTCCACTCTCATTGCTCTTACTTTTCCCCCTAGTCTCAACCCTAGAGGCAGAGTGAAGTGATGCAACTTCCTCGTTTCCATATTAGACAGAAATATTTTTCCATTCAAGTTCCTTGCTGGACTCTCTAAGTCGAGGTGGTGGCTGTCACAGCTTTGCCCTCTCCCAGCCTTTGAGAACTCTCTGGTAAAGGCCTCTTAGTGAGAAGGATTTATGATGGAGACAATGGTGCTTTCACAGCTTTTAATTACACTTGACTCCTTCTGAGGCTTCCTGCTGGCAGCAGCTACCTTGTTGAAGAGGGACTGGATTTGGGCTGTGAGCAGTATGGGAGGCCCTCTCTTCCTGGCTGGGCGGTGTGTCCAGACCCAAGTGGCTTCTACAGTCCAGCTTCAGCTTCATTTCCCGGTGGTGGAGTACTGTAGGGTGAGAAACCTGAGGCTGTCTGTGGTGGGGTGTGATTCAGAACAGAGGAGGAATGGCTGCCCTTGTGTCTGTGTCCTTTTTGAATGGGTTCTGGGATAGGATCTGGAGTTCAAGACTCAGCTCCAGGATTTGGCAGCAGTCCTGCCCTTGCCCTCTGGTGTTTCTGAACACTCAGAGGGCCATCTTCAGTAGCTCTTTCTCTAAGTCAGGCTTGGATTTGTTGGGATCAGGATGACCTGGAACTCTTTCTGGGTGTCTATATCTACTGCAGTAGTCCTTTGAAACATGGCCTGGGCCTGTACTTGGTTGTATGTGCAAAGGTAGAGTTAGCTCATTGTTTGGATTGCACTTGGCTTTCTTCTCTCCTTGGAGTACTGCTGCTTCCTTTTTTTGGTCCCTCTGTGGTCCCTTCCCACAGTCCTTTCCTTATATCTCTTTTGCCTACCTTCTTCCAACCAATGAACTTGTCCACTCTCCCAGTTTCAGCTGGCATCTCAAGAGGGTGACTTCTGGATCTCAAATCTACCAAATCATCTCTACTGTAGTCTCTAGATGAATGTTTTCAGCTGCCTACCAAGGAAATTTCAAGGTAATTGAGTTGTTGAGCCAGAGTGGTTATAGTAGGGTTTCTCTATCTCAGCACTATTGCCATTTTAAGCCATATGATTCTTTGTTGTGTGTGTGTGTGTGTGTCGGGGTGTTGGGGGAGAGGACTGCTCTGCACATTGTAGGGTGTTTAGCAGCATCCCTGGATCTACCCACTTGATGCCAGTGGTGATTGCAGTTGTAACACTCAAGGATATCTCTAGACATCTAGAATGTCTCTGAGTTGGGAATCACTGGGATGTAGTGATATGAATCACTGAAATAGGAACTACATGGAACTGAGTAAGTTTTGGGGAAATGGTTGAGTTTGACAGGAAACAGGATGAGGAGGGCCTAGGAAGAGCTGGGGAAGAGAAGGATGCAGCCACTTGCAGAAGGAAGGTTTGCTGGAGATCAACAGGCCAGGGAGCTCAGTGACAGCTCAGGCATGTTCAAAACGCCTCTTAGCCAGCTGGCCCAGACACACTTGACTTTGCTGGGCTTCAGTTTCTTCATGAATAAAATGAGAAGTTGGCCTAGATGAAATGAAAGGCCCTGCTGCTCCATGATCCTTTCCCCACTTGTTTGATAGCATTCACCAATTCTAAAAGGATTCTGTCTCCATTGATGGGTGATTCCTCCGAAGGGAAAGAAAACAGGTGAGAGAGGAATACATTTGCTGGGAGTCTGCAAAGCAGTTATGGTTAATATTACCCTGATTTACAGACATTCCTAATGGATCCTGAGAGAATCATGCCTTGCCTAGAGGGTGCAGGGAAGTACTGATCCTCCGAAGCCATCATATGGAAATCAGACTCAGTGACAGCTCAAGCGTGTCCAAAACCCAAATATCTTTTCTCCTGTCTCATCTACCCCCTTTCCCTCCTCCCTGTCTCCAGCTCCTTTAATCATCATTTCCACCAGCCTTCTCAAGCCTATTGGAAAGATCTGGGAGGCTGGTGATGGATTTGACTGAACAGTGTGTAATATAAAAGGGCAGAGCTGGGCCTGAAGGGACCAGGGGCTGCACGAGCTCCAATATTGCTTCCTCCAACAGGGCAGTGCTGGGGAGCCCCTCTGGGATTACTCACACAATATTACTGCCACCGGTGAGGATGGGGGAAGGAAGGGGAGGCAGGCAGGTGCGGGGGAGGGTCTTAGGGTAGCTGCAGATGAGGCTGAGAATAACAACAACAATCATAATGGCAATATTTTAATAATAGTAAAAGTAGTGATAATTGTGTTTTCCAGGTTTATTAACTTTGGGAATCTGGTTTATTAACTCTCCTGGCTTATTAACTTTGAGAAGTCTTTGCTCGTCGCAGCATATGCCTGAGGCTTGCTGGTGTTTGAGTTCATCAGTCTCAGGCTCTCAAAGAGAAAGAGGGGTACAGGAGAGAGGGGAGGGGGAAGGAGCTGTGATATTTGAAGTAATTAGAGAGACTTTATTGAAATCAAATGCACAGGCAAGAAATGGTAATTAACTGAGAAGAGGTTGCTCTGTTCTCTCTCATCCAAGGACCATGGGGCTGTCACAGATAATCCTCATCTTGGGGGCACTGGATAGCTTGTGAAAAGGCAGTGTTGGAAAGAATGTATACGCACGCACACACACACACACACACATATGTGTGTGTGTGTGTGTATATATATATATTTAATAGTGATCTAAATTGGATAATGATGGAAAGGAATTATATAATCATCATCTAGTTATCATTGGTACAAAATACACAAAAAGAAAACAATAGAAACAATAGAATGGTTTAATTAGAATTTCTAGTTCTGTTTCTCCAGTTATTCATCAGTACAGAAGATCCAAGAGTAAGTAACAAGAACAAACTGATTGTACAGGTCTTGGGAAGCCAGGTAGAGGTCTTTTAGTGAGAACTATGGTGAGGAGCAGGATCTTGTTTTGAGACCGACGTTGTGATATTGGGATTAGCAATCTGGTAGGCAAAGTTTGCCAAGGTTTCTTTAGGGGGCTTTGCAGAAGCCTTTGGAGGGTTTTAGAGATGACGATGTGGTGGTCATCTGGGGGCTAAGGAGCAGCAGGGGCTCCCTGGAGAGACGTTTAGCTCACATAAAGAAGACTTTGTTACAGTACTTTAAACTTGGAGTGAATCTTTGTTATGATGTTGGTATAGAAGGCGCTCAAGATTCTTCTTATATTAAACATTTACTTACTATGTTTCAGCACAAAGAAGAAAGCTGGTTTAACTAAATGATGTTTCGATCAAAAGAGCACTATATTTGGAATCAGAAAACCTGGGCTTAAGATGCCCTTTGAACCTCAGTTTCTTCATTTGTAAAAATGGGCAAATTATTTCTCTGATAGGGCTGGTATAAGAATCATTTGGGATAATGAAATTTGAGTAACATTTTGTAGACTGTAAAGAGCTCGACACCTTTAGGGTTAAAAACAATTCATGTTGTTATTAATATTTATTGTTATTTTATTAATCTAAAACTCTATGGTCCCGTAGTTGCAAATATTCCTTTTCTCCCTGTATCTCTGGTGGTTTTGCTTTACGTTTGCCCTCCTGGAGCTGGATGATAAAGAGCTGGTCTGTCAACATTGACACAAGGATTGCTCTGGGTCTGGATGTATTCAATCAGTAATTTCACTCGCAGCTTCTTTTATCAGCGCTTTGAGACTTGTGGCCAAAATATACTGTGGACATTCAAAGGCTCTTCTGTCTTACAGAGATTTACTTCTAATTAGGAGAGTAGCAAGTTGAGGACTGAGCCCCTCATCAGGGTAGAGCTGCTCTTGGGCTAGTGGAAGGAGGCTTTGACCAGAGCCCTGAGTTCAGCTACTCACAGCTCGGATGTTCAGCCCTGGGTTGGTGTTAGTCTTCTCGTGCTGACTAGTCTGTGCCCCTCACATTCTGCAGGTGGTCTGTCTGAGAAAGCACGACCTGCTAAGTAATCATCTCACTTATTCAACATCCATTCCACAGAATTGACTGAGTGCCTGCAATGTGCCAGGCATGAGTCATATTTTCATCTTTCTCATGGATTGATACCTGTATTTTCTATATAGAATAGAAAATGATGTGAGTTAATTGTGCTCTATCTTTAGAAATGAGATGATAGGTTAACTACAAGCATTTAGTAGACACAACATTCAGGCAAACTTTTATCCGTTCAGTAAATGTTTTTGTACTGTAGTTGGGCCTATGGGAGGAACTAAAAAAATTAGTCAAGGTCTTTGCCTTTGGTGTTTTACGATCTAGTACAAGAGAAAAGCACAGACGTGAAAGTATTGAGAACAGTGAAGTCAACACACACAAAAGTGATGGGGTATAAATTAAACACGCACGGACTTATCATGAAGGAGCAAAGAAGTCCTAAAATGGGATGAAAAGTAGATCAAAGGATGGGGTGGTTTTCTAGAGTAGGTAGATTTGGAGTCAGGTCTTTAAAAAGGCAGTTGGCAGAGACCAGTATTTACCATGTGTGCTGCTAGTGATGGTATAGAAGGTGACTTTATGTGGCATCTGGGTACACATTTTATATTGTGATGGTAGTGTCTTTATTTTTTAACATGTATAGAAAAATTATTGCATTAAACCAATTATCTCATGGCAGTGATACAAAGTTTCTATTTTAAAATGAATCTGTTTAAGTAAAATCAGTGAGTTGATTACAAATGTTATAATTTTACAGTGGTGAGACTTGGCATACACCACTTTTGTGATATGAAAATTCTTGAAGCTTGGGAAACACTGGCATAGATTTTATTATCACCTAACATAGATTTGGTTCTTTATAATTCATGAAGGATTTCCATATATTTTGTGTGGTTAACTGACTTGTATAGTAGGCTGGGCAGATAATATTACTCTGGGGCAAAGCAGAATTTGGATACATGTATTTATTAATTGAATTTTGACTACTAATTTTACGTGTAAAGAAACAAGACTTGGAGAAATTTAGTTACTCAAGGTAAGACAATTAGTAAGAATAGTGATCTGAAATTACATTCTGGCCTTTTTGATTCTGAGGTTTTTCCATGGTAGAGGAGTAAGGGAGGTATTCTGGGTGAATACAATGGCATTTGAAGAAACAGAGTTTGGAATCAGCTAATTGTGTTCTGATCTAAGGGACACAGCACTGGTATACTGAATTAATACATGATTAAAAATGAATGGAAAAGTCAGAAAAGACAAGGATAGGAATAATTCAAGAAGAGTTTTCAAAGTCTAGGTGTTAAGGAACCATGGTGGGTTACTTTTTTCTGTTTATTGAGATAAAAGTCGAATAACATAAAATTCACCATTTTAGCCATTGTAAAGTGTATACTTCAGTGGCTTTTAGCACATTCACAATTTTGTGTAACCATCATCACTATCTAATTCCAAAATATTTCCATCATCCCTGAAAGAAACTCTGGCCCATTAAACAGACAGTTCCCGTTTCTTTGTTTACCTCAGCCCCTACTTGATTTTCTGTTTTTATAAATTTGCCTATTCTGGATATTTCATATAAAATAAATCATACAATATGTGACCTTTTATGTCTGGCTTCTCTCACTTAACATAAGCTTTTCAAGGTTCGTCCATGGTGGAGCATGTATCAGTACTATGTTCCTTTATATGGATAAATAATATTCCACTGTATATATACCACATTTTGTATATCATTCATTATTTGGTAGACATTTGGGTTGTTTCTACCTTTTGACTTTCATGAATAATGCTGCTATGAACATTTTGTACAAGTTTTGTTTGAACACCTATTTTCAGTTCTTTTGGGCCCATGCCTAGGTGTGGAATTGCTTGGCCACATGGCAATTCTATGTTTAACTTTTTGAGGAACTGTCAAACTGTTTTCCACAGCAGCCATACCATTTTTCTTCCCACCAGCAATATATGAGGGTTCCAAGTTCTCTGAATCCTCACCAACACTCATTATTTTTCATTTTTTTAAAATGGCCATCCTAGTAGATTTAAAGTGGTATCTCATTCTGGTTTTGATTTGCATTTCCCTAAAGACTAATGATGTTGAGCATCTTTTCATGTGCTTATTAGCAATTTGTACGCTATTTTTGGAAAAATGTCTGTTCAACTCCTTTGCCTATTTTAAAGTTGTGCTCGTCTTTTTGTTGTTGAATTGCTTAGCACTATATATTCTGGATATTAGACTCTTACATATGATTTGCAAATATTTTCTCCCATTCTGTGGGTATTACTCTTTTTTTTTTTTTTGCCCCTTTTTATTTATTTATTTATTTATTTTTTGAAAGAAAGAAAAAGAGAGGAAAGAAAGTGAGAGTGAAAGAAAGAAAAAAAAAGAATGTATGAGAGAAAGAAAGAGGAAGAAAAAGAGGGAGAGAGAACAGGATTCTTATTCTACTGCCCAGGCTAGAATGCAGTCTTAAA